>APFE031008823.1:5712-48323 GCA_000404065.3 Pinus taeda
TTTAAAATCAACACCTACAGCAGTTTCGTAGCGCGCTACGAAACTGCTGTGTAAATTAAAAAACACAGTCTTCCTTTCATTCAAACCAAACTCATAATTGTTTGCATTGAAGCAGATACGTTTTCAGTGTGATTCTCACTAATGCAATTAACAACAATGAGCCTGAGATCTTTATCTTGGTGCCTTAGAAGCTCTGGCTTTACCAACACACTCATGGATAGAATCGCTGCATCCTGCATTATCTCAGAAGGTTACTGTTCCACCATAGATAACTAGTCCTCCACTTTCTGAAATTCCTGAACTGTACTTGAAACATTTGACAGAGGCAACTGAAGTGCTTGCTGACAAATATCATAAATAATCTCATTGTTTTCCAACCATCTAAGTACACGGTACCAGTTTAAAAATATATTCCTTGGGCCTTGCTGTTAGAGAACAGGGAACTGCAAACATACTTCAGATGAAACCTCTTACTCAAAAACCCCCAAAGATATGACTGGTAGTGATGTCAAAATAATATTGAAAAGCAACATATACCAATCATCATATATGGGCTGTCTAGAGGAACTTGTATATGCTTCAAAATTGAAGAGTGTAAGCCCAAAAGATATATTTTTGTAAAAGAAATAGCAGATCATCTGTGCAATCCTCTTATAGCACCAATGTCCATGAACCACAAGCAAGCGCTCCAAAAATTGAAATTGTGCAGTAGAGAAATCCCTTGAAGATATTCCCTTTTTAACATTTCCACTTGCAGTTCAAAACTAGTGACTGAGATTGGATTATTTTAGCTTCAACTGTTACGAAACTGCTGTTCTTCCTGAAAAATAGGTCTTGGGACAGAGCTCATAACTTCTCACAGAAAACGTATTTGAAAAAACTGAAGGAGGCTTTTGTAAATCAGTCCATGCTGAACAAAAACCTCCTTTGGTTTTTTGAAACACTACTCCAGATGCCTAGAATCGATCCTTGAAGAAGATGTGTAAAACAGGAAATTAAAAACTGCACCTACAGCAGTTTCGTAGCGCAACTTTTAGTCACTCGTTTCTCCCAGCTCATAATCAATTTGAAGAAAATGAAAGAGGTTTTTCTAGTTCAGTATGTTAGGGATAAAACCTCTTTCAATTTTCGAAAATATTCTTTCAGCTGCGCTAAATACCTCCTAGAAGTTGACTACTTAAAACAAAGAAATATGTCTGTAACAAACATCACCTACAGCAGTTTCGTAGCGCGCTACGAAACTGCTGTGTAATTTCAAAAACACAGCTTACATGCCAAATTCGACTGTCTTGAGATTTTTTATCTTGAAATGTCCTTCTCATTTGCCTTGATGTTCCCAATGGCTCTTAATGCAATTTCATCTAGCCACTCAATGCGTGGGATCTGCCCACATTCATACTTGTTGACTAGCTTCTCCAAGCGCTCAATTTCTCCTCGCCATTCCTTTGTACCACAGAGTCTCTTTGTTTGTGGCTACATCAATGAAGCTTTATATTAGAAGGTAGGCCACAAACATGACAGACAATTTTGTAAAAGCCAAAATAGCAATGAGGCTAGATAGTTTCCAGAAGGACCATAATATAGCGAATACAAGAGAGCATTGCCTTGACTGCAACTTCGATTGGAGCAGAGCAGAACTGTTTTCAGCTCTATCCTGAGGTCTAAGCATAGGTATATCGTGAACATTAATGGAAAACATCTGCCCAGTGGCCAACAGATAATTCAACCAGGAAAAAGTCATCCTGTTTATAAATCCTGAACTAGCATAACTTGTGAGGGTTCCAGAGTTCTGTTTTTTGGGGAAAAGTATTTTATCAGTTAACAGATTTTCAGGAATTAGATCGGAATTTTCTACCACTTCTCCCAGAGTTGTGCGAAACTGTCTCACCAAGGTGTGCTTGTTTTAAAATGATTACAGGCGCTACGAAATCACCAGAAACATGCTGCGCTGCGAAACTGCTGAAAAGGATTTATGTGCCTTTGGCAAACAATTGAACTGATGTGAACAATTTAGCACTTTTTCTTGAGTGATAACAGTCCCTGTGGTGATTTGGAGCATATATGTTATAAATGTAGTAGATTTCCTGAGTTCCTTTGTTTTTCAGATCTATTCTGACCCACCAACTGCAAAATTGAGAGTTGATGATTTCCCATTTATTCTTGTTCCACAATGTTCCTATTGCACCTGAGGCACCTTCTGAACCAATTGATACCCCAATGAAGTTCTTGAAATTTTGAATTTGATGTTGAAAGTCTTGTGCCGAAATTTTGGTCTCCTGGATGAGAAGAAGATCTGACTGCTCCTGCTTTAATAAATCCATGATTGCTTTTAGTTTCAAGGGAGAGCCCATCCCCCTACAATTCCAAGAGACCAAGATCATTATTTACCATTGGTTGGGTGAGGACCAATCCTCTCCTTTTCCTTTTCTCCACTTCCTTTCAGCCTGCCTAGGTAGGAATCCATTGGTTGCTGCGTTCCCGTTGCCATCTCTTTTGCCGCTGTTTCATCTCTAAGCTCTTTGTTTGACTTTCGACCAGCTCTTCTCGGAGGGTCTGTGGATTGATTGGCTTCTTTCATTTTGCCTCTAGTTAGGATTATATCTGGAGATGGAGGAGGGGAAGGGAGGGTGATGATATGGGTGGGAGAAGGAGGAGCTTGGGGAGAAGGAGGAGGAGAAGGAGGATCTTCAGCAGACAAGGATTCGAAGGGGTTGGAAGTTGAAGGAGGAGATGAGTTGAGAGGAGGGGGGGGGAGAGTGAGAAGGGACCTTTGGAGGGGGTTTTGAGCTGGGACCTTGAGGGGGGGAGGGTTTTCTCCTTTTCACTTGTTCCCAAGAGCCTTCAGGATTTTCCTCATTTTCAGATGATTCATTTGATTTTAACTTACTGCATCTATTGGCGAAATGACCATACTCGTGACATACCTTGCATTTGAAGGGGAGCTACTCGTAGTCCAGCTGCTGGATGTGCATCCATTGGTCTACCCTGAGCTTGATGGCTTCCGGTAGGCCTTTCCCTAGATCTACTTCGACACAGATCCTTGCGCATGCATGCATATTCTCCCTTGGCTCCGATCTGTCAATGTATTTGCCTACCGTGTTCCCTATTGTTTTTACTGATTCGTCTCCCCAACAGTGAAGAGGCAGATGTGGGAGACGAACCCAAACTGGGATAGTGTTTGGAATGTCCATTTCCAGATCAAAGTCCGGGGTCCATTTGTTCAGGTACAGGCCTCTTGAATCCATGAAGTAAGGGCCATTTCTGAATATGAGGTTCTTGTCTTCTTTTGATTTGAATAGAAAGGTGAAATAACCTCGCCCGTAGAATCTGATGGCTATCTTCCCTTGGATCATCGTGCTCCAGTTGCGCTCCACCCATTTCTGAACTGATCTCGGGGAGGGCCAGAGACTAGTGAACTGGCCTACTAGCCCTCTTTCCGCGAGGATGATAGCGGACTTCCTTGGGAGGGAAGGAGGGAGATTTACTTCCGGGATTTCATCCAACTTTTTGATGAACTTGGTCACTGTGGGACGAGATCTGGAAATGCCTGAATCAGATAATAAAGAAGCAAAGATTTCCGCATGGTTCTCGGATCCTGGAGGGGGAGGGGCAAGCCCGGCCATTCAAAGAGTGAATGGCCAGCGGAGGAAGACGCAACAGGGTCAGCGCGGGGCAGGCTGGGCCTGAACGGGGGCGGAGAGCAGCAAAGGGCCAATGAAGAAGGCGAGGGAGCGGTCAGGGCGACAGGGAGGGGATGGCAGCGGCCCTGCCAGGCAGGGCCTGGAGTGCAAGTGCAGCGCAACGCAGGTTTGCTAGGTTAGGGATCGCCAGGGATCGCTAGGTCAGGGATCCGATTTAGGGAGGACATTTACAATATGAACATGCCTTGCATTTCTTAATTAGTCTTTACTTCGTGAGGGATTATAATATTGATTTTGCTATCAAATTGCATTGATTTTTTTATTAATTTTAGAGTTTTGCAATTTTAATAAACAAAAAATGTTGAATATTCTTATTTTTCTATCAATTTAAAATTAATTTTCTAATTTTATGGAAGTATTATTACTAATTTTCAATTGATTGAGTGAACTTTGATGAACATAATTTTTTTAGTGGAGGGTGTTTTATTTTTGATATTTAACAGTGTTTGTCAATTCATTTTAAAATAATAAAAAAAGGCTAAATTTGTGAGTGGTCATTTCGTGTAAGTGCTTTGACACTAATAATGAAACTCACATTATTATACTACTTCTATGACCAATGATGTCATAACTAGAGTTGCAGGTCATTTACGTAGGTGGGGGCCTGAACAAATCTCCATAAAGTTGATACATTATGCAAAGTGTGAAGCAAGAAGAACCTTTCACCTAGCAAATTGAGAACCATAATTATAAAAATTTGTTTCATTGTCCCGAGCTTTCAATGAAAGACTTTATTATGCAGAGGAAACTTCCTCCCTACAATGAAAATTTTCATTAAAAAACTATAAACCTAAAAATCATATATATAATTTAAATTAGTTTAACTTTATAAAAAAAAATCTTCTAGACAAAATCACATAAAGATTTTTATGTTTAACGCTTTTAGAACCACTTATTGTAGTTCATCATGAGGACAAAGATGGATAACTGAAGCAGAGAACTAATAAATAGTAGAGATGCAACGACTAGTTCCCAACAATAGCTAAATCATTATTATTATTATTATTTAGAGTAAGGTTAGAATGAACAAAATAAAGTCAAAAATAAAAATAAAAATCTTCAAAAGGGAAAAAATTAAAATGGAAATTAGAAAATAATAAAAGAAAATAACACAAATCAAAGAATAATACAAAAGAGGGAAGATATTTATTTATTTATCTAATATTTAATCAAAAGGGACCATAGAAATAATAAAGTTAAAAGTAAAAGCCTTAAAAATAAAGAATCCAAATGAAAATAAAATGGAAATTAGAAGACAATAAAATAAATTTGCAAAAGTCAAAGGTTAATATATAAGACTTGAGAATTAGAGAGATTGGAAAAATATCATCACATCAAATCAAAATAAAATAAGAATCATAATTATTATTATTATCCAAATTTAAGGTCATGGTCAAGCCATACACCAAATTGGTGTATGAGATCCCCTTGTTTGTGGGACAAGGGACCCACCTCCACGCAGCAATTTGACTGCTAAGTCTACGAAGGCATACATACTCTAACCCCTCCTATTTTGAATGTGTAACCTCTTAGGAGGAAACCATGATCTTTAATACTTAGAGTGAAAAATGATACAATATAAATAAGTTAATAAAAATGGGCTTAAAAAGATAAATAATAAATTATTAACTAGATTTTATATTAAGAACTAACATTATTAAAAAAAATAAAAAATAAAATCTAGGAATAAAGAGAGGGGATCCAACAACAACTTATCTTCCAACCATCATCTCTACTAAGTGTATTAGACCTTTTTTCAATCTCAATGGCCTCCCTAAACTTACGGTGATGGAAGTGATCAATCTTGGTGATGACCTGGGAGTCCTCAATACTAATGTGGTACTTGGTCTTCTTTGTGTGCTCTTCCAAAGCAAATGAGTGAGTCCTACACTGTTTTAAACCAACATGTTCCTTAATCCGTTGATTAATAGAATGACCCATTTCTCCAATGTAGGTGGTCCTACAAGAATAAGGTATAAAATTAATACTTTTCATGTCTTTGGGATTCATAGGGTATTTGACTGATCTTAGGGAACTGTGATCGTGTTCAGGGGTCTGAAGTTGGAAGAAACAAGGCACTTCCTAAGAACCCAAGAAATATTATCAGTAGTTCCTTGTATAAATGGAAGCTGAACATTAGAAGCCTAATCCATAGGTTATTTCTTAATCTTCAAACCTTTTCTTTCCTTTTGGAAAGCTTTGAAACCTTGGGATATGTTATAACCATTCATTTCAAAAACACTAAGAATATGGGTTTTCGCACCCTTCATGCGATCTTCATCACAAACTTGTAAGGCACGAGTAGCTAGATTGTTTAGAACTCCTACATTTTGAGTAGGATAATTATGGGAGTCAACATAAAGATATTATTTAATGTGCATTTTCTTACAAAAAACTTGGTGAGAAAAGGAATCATCATATTTCTTAGAGATCATAATTTCAACGAAGGGAAGGCTACCGTTAACCTCATATTCCATAGTGAATTTTATGGATATTGATTTCTTGTCAAGATGCTAAAGAAAAAAATCTAGCTTGTCACGACCATGAGGCCATAAGATGAAGGTATCATCAACAAATCGTTTGCAAATCTTAAGCTGAAATTGAGCTGAGGTTAAAGCCTTAGACTGAAAATCCTCCATGACTGGGTTAGAAACGACAATGGAAAGCGGAGAACCCATAGAAATGCCACACATATATTTATATAAATCACCTTCAAAACTAAAAAAGCTAGAGGTCAAACAAACTTCGACATGCTTGGTTGTATTAGGATCAGTGATACCATTGATAACCTCAACAACCTCCTTGATAGGGATATTGGTGTACATAGAAACCACATCAAAACTAACTATAATGTCATTGGGCTCAAAATTTAAACCCTTTAACTCATTAACAAAAGAATAGGAGTCATTAACAAAATAATATGTACCGCCAACCAAGGGCTTGAGCTCACGAGATAAATATTCAACTAGAAGGTAAGTAGGCCCACTAATTATCAAATTTATTTGATAATAAATTTTATCAATTGATAAAAATAATTAATATTATTATTAAAGAAAAATCAGTGTCATTAATGAATGCATGTAGAGAAGCCAAAGTTGCAGGGATAAATGTTTCATTGTGCAGAGCTTATAATGAAAGATTTCATTGTGTAGAGGAAGAATCCTTTGCCCAATGAAATCTCTGCACAAGGAAAGATCTACTTAAAACAATATATAACTAAAGTTCATAAATATAAATTAAATTAATTTAACTTTATACGAAATCAAATTTTTTTAATAATATTTTTTTTCAAAGAAATGACTAGTAGATTATGTTAATAAAAAGGACGATCATGACCAAGCCATTATATTTTCAAGAAGTTGGAAAGTGATAAAACCTTTAATATTTGGGTCAGAACACGTAGGAAAAAACCATCACCTAGAATGACATCTACTTTCTACTTAATGATTCAATCCATTCGATGTATAACTTTTCCAAAAAACCCCTAAAATCTAGATGAATTTGCAATAAATTCCTATTTTAGGTTTTCTTGAAATGCAGTTTCACCTTCCTTGGAGAATATTTCAAATTTATTTTTACTTGAGTCTAAGACCCATTTACCTATAAATTGATTGTGCCATCAAGGATTAAAGATACTTCGTCATTGGAATCCACGTTACATTCCCGAATAGGATGACAATTTCCGATTATCGATAGGAAGGGGCATGCACCCCACTGTATTTATTACTATTTTCCCTTTGTCTATATTATAATGCTACCACATTGGAATGCTTCTTTTTTGTGGGACTTCTATAATAGCAAGTGATTTTTATTTTATTTTTCACTTTAAGCGAATCTGCCTTGGAGATGCTAGCCTTTGCAAAGGTTTCTGGTGAGGTGGATTGAAACTGAGAGATTCTGAAAATTTTAAATCCTTATTTGAACCACCCTCATTGCTAGAAGCAGAGGGATGAGACTTTGAGTATATTGAGTAATGATCAAATGTTTTACCTACCCTCCATTTAGGCGTACAAGTAGAAAACCCGGCCTTCAATTTCCTTGAATTTGGATAGTTTTTGAGGGAATAACTTGTCTCATAGTAGGATCTACAGTGGAACTAGGAGACATTCTCATAGTCCAGAGATTGAACCCAGGAAAAATTAGGACTAGTAAGCTCAATATCAATGGGGAAACCCTTACTAAATTCCATGTCCACACATATACGAGCATGTGTGGGCTTTAGATAGAGTCTAGTGTCTTCATTGTGGAAATAAAAGTTTCCTATGGCATTACCAATTGAGGTTAATGAAGAAAGATTCCATAAATGTAGAGGGTGATTAGGGAGCCTTACCCAAAGAGGAGTAGCTGAGATTAACTATGAAAGTGGGTCAAAATAGGGGAACCAAGGCCACATAGAAAGGGTGATGTAGCCTCGAAATCAAGAACCAACAACAAGAATCCACTCTCCGTTTCCAACTTTAATGAAAACAATGATGAAAATGACCCTGGCCAGGTGGTAGATGTCTAAATAATTTGAAATGAGGGATTTACAATGCTCATTGATCCAAGAATGGAGCTCAATGAGATTTTTCCACAACCCAATGAACCTGCAAATCAAGCCGATTTTGGAGAAAAATTATGCCTCATTGATAACCTCTTCTGCTAAGGAAATTTCCATTGTAGGAGGTTCATTAATAAGAATCGAATTAATAGTGGAAGGGAAGTAGTTAGTAGTCACTTTGATGATATCACGAAATGATTCCAAGTGATCTTGGCAACCTAGGGAAAATTTTAAGGATGGAAATTTATTTTAAATTTTAGAAACATTGGCGAATCTAACTAGTCCATAATATGCAATCTGTAAAATGGTTGGCAATATTTTTGTAAAAATATTCAAATTTGTAATAATTTTATGTAGTCTCTATATAAAATTTTGGTGATTTTTAAGGTAAAACTATTTTTTACTATAAAATTTGGGCGTATACTGTTTAGAAAAAATGGAAATTAGTGAATCCTTTTTTTTGAAAAAGCATGGAAAATTAGCCCACTTGCGAATATTAGCCCCTAAAATTTTCCCTATCTTGGCCACTTCCCAAAGGAGAGGTGACTCCAAATTCACCAGCATCAAAGGAGGCTATCAAAGGAGCCAATACCAGAGATGCATAGGGGTTCATACCAATGATAATAGAAGGAGAAACCTTTGAGGGAGAATCAAATTCATTTCTAGGAACTGCACCGGAGGCCATATACTTCAAACTGATCATTGAAGACAATGAAGCAGGTGAACAAGTAGGAGATTTTTCTCCCATATTGAAATAATCTGCCATAAAACTAGATGGAGGCCATAATAGGTCAAAATTCGAACACCATGAGCTCAAAAATGAGCTTAAGGGATGTGGTGAAGTAAAATTACAAGTGTGGACACAAACAATTCCTCTAGCCCGATAGCAGGTCTAGCCACAAACAAGACATTCTATGGAATATTTTCTTAGGTTAGAACCAATTAAGATGGCCTACCTCTTAGTATGCTTATCCCGTTTGTTGATGACCTTGCTTGCGTGCTCCAGCTATCTCATGTTTCCTTCTTCGAACACCTGAAACAAGTAAACAACAACAAACAACAACTGTGATAATAGAAAAATTGTAATACAACCTACTTAAAAAGTTAGGAAGTATTAAGCCATAAACATGTGAGATGACAAATTATGTAGGAAATCAATCAAGAGTTGCATATATATTAAATCAAGAAGAGATTACAACCGTTGTCTTGACGTTGTTGTTCTCCTTTGACAAATTCGGGTTCCCATGCACTTCCATTAGCATTCCACGATGACCTCAACAATGGTAGTTTTAAGGCTCTTTCCTTTAGTCTTCACACTACACCAAATTCACACTTCTCCCTCACACACAACTAGAGAGCTACAACTATGGATAACTTGCTAACTACTCCAAACTTAATTAGCACTAGCACACCAACATTAACACTAACTTGGGCTTGGGAAAAAGGGAGGTTTATATAGCATGAATGGATGGGAGATGGTTCCTCTTCTCATGGGAGAAGGTCTTATCTCTGGAGGTAGTTCCATCGTAATAGGGAAAAGGAGCCCAAACTGACATCCTCGACTCTATTCGACCCAACCATTCACCAGACTTCTGTTATGAAGCTTATAGAGCTGGAAGCTTAAGATCCTTATTTAAAAAACCTTCCAAAAGAGGATCTATGGGACTGGAAAAAGACTCAGATGCTTCGATCGGCACTAGGGATAGTGTTAATCCCTGCATATCAGTGTGAGGAGGACACTGGTCATTAGCGCTAGTCTTGTAAATTGGGGAAAACAAAAGATTTTTGGGAAATGATGCAAAAGGGAATTGTTCTGCTCATGAAGAGGGACATAATGGGAGTTTCTTCATGAAGGGGAATCATGTTGGGTTCGCTTTAGAGGTCCTCTAGGATCATGGAATGGGGAGTACAGGGATAGTGACAAAATGTTGTGTAACAAATGCCCCCTAAAGCGTGAAGGCCGAACTAGAGTGGGGTGAAATGCTTTATGAATCAGTGCAGGGAACCGGAGTCTGTCATTAGAAAAGCTGCAAGAAAGTATAGATACATATACATAACTGAAAACTCTGTCAAACGATACATGAATCATGCTATGGATGGAACCATCCAGAGAAAGATCATGCAAATGGATCTAAGTATGGGCATAGCCATCCGATAAAGAGGATCATATCAAAACCAAGGTATGGTCACAACCATCGAATAATGAGAAGGATCACATATGACAACTCATGGTATTGTCACAGCCATCCATCTGAAAGATACAGGTATACCAACATGATCATGTCACATTGCCTTGCAACCTGGAATTTTTTAATGTGATCCCAAGGTCTTATGCTCCAACACGACCCGATCAAAGTACAAATTCTAACATGTGAGTAGATGCGTTGACGTCGAACATGCTAGAAAATTGCTTGATTACCAGCCGATTATGTAAATTGTTAACAAGTGCGAGAGAAACCACCAATAATAAAAATGGTCCTCAAGGTACTATCAACACAATTCCCGGAATGTGAATAAATGAACTGTAGTCGAACACCCGTGAAATCACTCGATCGAAAGCCAATTATGTGAACTTGTCATCGAGCGCAAAGAACATGCCATTAGGGCATGCAAGCTCTAAGGTACTAGAAGGGAGTCTCTCAGACAACTTCTTGGATAATGAGCTGAAGTCGACAGGAAGTGACCATGTCGAAGGAGGGCCATAATGTATGCCACATTATCGACATGAGATAAAGGGATGCAAAATGATTTTGGATGATACAGAGAGTTAGGGGTAAGTGTAACTAAAAAAGGACAACTCTTGAACATATCGGCAACACAACTAGAAGTTTGGCTACTTTTGGATGCATAGGATTGGTGGTCATGATGACATGGTAAAGATCAAATGGAAAGCAAAAATAAATGGCCCAACCTAGGAAGGTCAATGATAAAAAGGAGGATATCCCAAACCAACACAAAGCAGAAAGTGTCATGTTCAAAAATGAGCTGCCGACACAACTGATTGGATTTCCAAAATTTCCCCCACCATTTCTGGCAGGCACCCCAATTATTTTTAAATCAAAAGCTTGAAGGGGATAGAATATGCTTGCACTGTAAGTTCATGCTTTGGATGAATCCGACCTAGTAGGTTTAACGATCCCTAGGAAGGAGAAAATCGTGTTCATCATGGTGACGAATACGATGTCGTTTAATATTTTAACGAGTCTGACAAAGGTGCAACTCGATATCCTTTTCATGTTTAGATAGTTTGAAAAAGACATGGAAAAGAAAACTCCATATGGTCCCTTTTCGTACATTTATGTCTCTCAAGCCCGAAAAGGTAGAAAATGATACTTAAGAGAATCACTTGACCATTTCAGTCAAGGAGTACCTTTTTCATTAACAGTGCATCCCAGACCAAAAAAGGGGTAAATTTATACTAGGTGCACAATGTTTCACATCCGCTAACGAGTTTGAAACGACAAGGGCTCGGCTACCTTTCTGTGTTTAAAGGGTTGGAAAAGAGCTTGAAAGAGGACCCCCCATTTTATTCTCTTTTACGAGTCAAAAGGGAAAAATACTCTGCAATGTCCTAATTCAAGTTTTACAAGTTGAGAAAAGAGCTGAAACGTGACTTGACACCATGGTTGAACATCCATCACCTGTTGCTATGCAAAAAGGGTAAAGTGCATTGTCCAATTCTTGAGGAAAAATAGGTCAAAAATACTTAAAAACCCTAATATTTCATGAAAAACTGAATAAAAGGAGAGAAAAGTAAATATTTTTTACCATTTACCATTTTACCTTGCTGCGAAAACCTTCTTACCCACTTTTTCCCTAATTTTTCGAAGTAGATGGCGGGAGATCTGGGAGGTCATTCGATGAGTTGTCAGTTGCAGGTAAGAGCCAAGTCCCTAAGCTCCATTTCCATACTATTTATTCCTATTTTTATCCATTTTTAGGATTTCTGAGAAAGGTTTTGGCAAAGAAAATCTCCCTCGGTCAGCGTGATTTCCAAGCATGGAATCGTGCCGGCTGAGCATTGTTAAAACACCCAACAATTCCATCAACGCAACTATTTTTAAAACAAGTGCACCAATGCCGTGAACAAAGAGAAAATCATTTCCTCTCAAATCCAATGTTTGAATTCAAATTTTACTTGCCAAAAATGATTATTGACTTGAATACATGATTTTTACAGGAAAGAATCGTCGAAAATGGTAGACTGGAAAGAACGCGAGCACGAAGATGTGGACACCCAAGCAATTAATGATCCAAACTGCTTGGATGCCTTAAGGAACTATGGGCTCCTCAAGTTCTTTCACACACCAGGGATACGGGCTCAACTTGAGCTACTTCGATACCTGATTAGTCTCTCAGACATAAATCAAGAAATATTCATCATTGGTGATTAGGAGCTGGAGTTGGAAACTTCAAACATCTACTTCATCATAGGACTATCCTGGAGAGGGGAACCAGTCAACCTATATGGGTCAAGGCCGATTGGGGTAAGCATATCCATGCTACTTGCCAAACATTGCTCAGAAACCCTCAAATATAAGAGTGACAAGATTGAGATTGCCACTGTGTAAGATCTGACACGGAGAGTGCTACTGTCGGCTATAAATAGATTGGTTGGGTCCCAAGTAGATCAAGAGACTAACAAGTCAAAATTTCTATATGGTATCGACCGTACAACACCGACGATATTCAATTGGGTAGAATCCATGAAGATCAACATGAAACACCAGCTATCAAAAGCTAAGGTGGGGAATCTAAAGCAATTTTTCTTTGGATCTGTACTAGTGACCTTCTTGGAATGGGTTCTCCTGTTCTAGTACCAACTGACTGAGGTAGATCCACCGATGTCACGAGACCAACGGATGGTTCGTTGGAGTTGTTTGATGCCTAGGATCACTGGGAACTAGCATATGTCCTACAGGCCTGCCTTATTTTCATGGCTATGACGACAACTGATCGTAGTGGAGGAATGGACATACAGTGGTACCGACTTCCATGGAGATCTGGACATGCCACTGTGAGATGGGGAGGATTTCGATGATGAAGGTAAAAAATCAATTTTTAATTTTTAGATTTTCAATTGTTTTTGATATATATGTGTTTATAACATTTTTTTTTTCTCAATGCAGATGTTGGACCAGAGTGTCCCACCAGTATGCCCCTGATAGCCAGGCGCGCCTCTCACCAATTTGATGTTGTTCCTTATCAGGACGGTAGTGACAACGAGGAGGAGATCATGAGGAACCTTGAGGGGTTGAATCTATTATCACTCAGGTTGTCCCTGAAGTTCCTGAAAGGGATACAGTCGAGGTAACCACAAACCAATCTTTGGACTGCAGGTTCTAGCCCACCTGCAATCAGAGAGGGCTCTCTCTTTAGGATTTAGCTTTGTTGATAGTGATTTTAGGCTAGTTTTTGGGTTCAAAAGGTTTTGCTTGTGTTTTGGTGGGAAGGTGGAAGGAGGATGCTTTCAAGTAGAGAGGCAATGCATAGTGTGGTAAGTTTCAAACCATTGGGCATGGAGTTGTGGAGTAGGACTGTTGATGCATTTTCTTGGTCACAAGAGGAAGGAGGAGCAAGGTAGCTGCTCATGAAGCAATATTCAAACTAAATGGAGATGAAATGAATGCTAATGAATAAGAGGCAACAGAGAATCTCTCAATCAGGTTGGCAGAGGGAAGATGAAACGAGCCCTATTCAGGAGTAGCTAAGAATTCCTAAATAACAGTCATTCATATGTGAAATAGAGAAAATATGAGCCACGAGGAATCCATATTTATGCCTAAATCAAGAGGAAAACATTAAGAAGCCACAGAAACTGAGCATAGAGTGCTGCTAGGCAAATTCTAAACCAATCTTTCGTTCTGTGACTTGAGCATATATGAAATTGAAATAATAGAGGGAAGAAACACTTATTGATTCATATGGCAGCACAAGAATTCCACCATTCACTCTTCAGCTGTAATAGATATTTTTGATATCTTTCTCTATATAGACAACCCCAATTCATTGTTTAAGGAGTTGGTTGTTGTTTGGTTGATGAACTTACTAGAGAAGAGACTCGCTCTGTAACTGATATTGTTTTAATTAATCAAAGATTGTTGAAATCTTGGAGAATGAACTGTTGATGTGTTGTTAATGGTTGTGAAGAGTGAATGATGGAATTATTGTGCTGCCATATGAATCAATAAGTGTTTCTTCCCTCTGTTATTTCAATTTCATATATGCTCAAGTCATAGAACGAAAGATTGGTTTAGAATTTTCCTAGCTGCACTCTATGCTCAGTTTTTGTGGCTTTTTAATGTTTTCTTCTTGATTTAGGCATAAATATGGATTCCTTATGGCTCATATTTTCTCTAATTCACATATGAATGACTATTATTTAGGAATTCTTAGTTGCTCCTAAATAAGGCTCGTTTCATCTTCCCTCTGCTAACCTGATTGAGAGATTCTCTGTTGCCTCTCATTCCTTAGCATTCAATTCATCTCCATTCAGTTTGAGTATTGTTTACTGAGCAGTTACCTTGCTCCCCTTTCCTCTTGTGACCAAGAAAACGCATCAGCAATCCTACTCCATGACTCCACGCCCAATGGTTTGAAACTTACCACACTATGCATTGCCTCTCTACTTGAAAGCATCTTCCTTCCACCTTCCCACCAAAACACAAACAAAACTCTTTGAACCCAATATCTAGCCTAAAATCATCATCAACAAAGCTAAATCGCAAAGAGAGAGCCCTCTCTGATTGTAGGTGGGCTAGAACCTGCAATCCAAAGATTGGTTTGTGGTTACCTCGGTCGTATCCCTTTAAGGAACTTCAAGGACAACCTGAGTGATAACAGACTCGTGGCATCCCAGAGTATGCCCAAGTGGGAGACATCCCACGCTAGTACCAGAGGCATACGGTGGGGGTATCGGACTGGATCCACTGATTGTTGACTCGTGTTCAACAAGTAGTTTCATGTTACCACGATCACCATGCTGATTAGTTCCTAGGTCCAGCATTCATATTTTTTAGGCTTACGTGCCATGGATATATGAGGCTTGCGAGCCGCCGATTTTATTTGAACACACATATTATTTTTGGGGTTTTGATGTATCAAATATGAGCAACATATATATATATATATATATATATATATATAGATATAGATATAGATATTGTTATATTTTCTTTCTTACTATGGTACAAATGATTTGTTTTATATTTTCACATGTTTCGTAAATGTCTATCCAACACATAATTAGCTAATGCATCTGTCAATGTATTCATGCGTCTAGGAATATGATGATATGTAATGTAATCAAAATTTCTATGCAGTAGACGAATACGTAGATACATTCTTAATATCTGAGGGTTTCTGATGGAATATTGCCCATTGAGTTGAAAGACAAAAAGCTATGAATCCAGGTTGACAACCAATTCCCGAATGTCAAGAGCGATGGTTTCTTACAACAATTCAATGACTACACTATATTCATCAATGTTATTAGTTGTGTGACCTAAAAAATACCTTGAAGATCAATCAACTCACCATGAGGGTCATAAATGTCTCATGCTTTGGACGATAGATTCCGGGTACTACGACAAGCACCATCAGCAAAACCGATGTGAGGAGTCATAGTCATCTGTAAAGCAGGGAAAAATATAGTAAACAAGAAAGTTGTTTGAAAACTAAAACACCAAATCACACTGCACAAAAATGAATGACACACTAATGTACATAAGTAACCATGCAAGATGACCTAAGCATAGTACTTTGTGAGAGAGTCCATGCTGGGACTCAGGTAATCAATCAACACAGATGAACACTGGAGTTTAACCATTGACATGACGAGTAAGCATCGACTAGGCTAAATAATAGAGTAGAACTCATATAAGGCTATGCCCTAATGCCCCTTGGGTGAGGGAGGGTTATGAGTCAAATGCCAACCCCATTGCAAGAATGGGCAAACAGGAAAAACTCGAGGAGGGAGAAAAAAACCTAAATCCATGAAGGGATAAAGGTGTCCTCAGTTGACAGATCTTGACAATGGCAGGCGAAATTGACATGTCAAGAGGCAACAGAGAAAATAAATTCTCAAGACACATAGACATCACTGTCGGGCCGGGCAAGAACGAGGAATGATGATGACTATCATTCCAAGGTGGTTCCTCCAGAGACATTACTTCCATGATACTCTCGTCAGCAAGAAAAGTCTCGACTAAGAGATCAAGAGATTTTGAACCACCAAGCCATGGGGACTAAGAAGACGTATCAAGGGAAGTCCTCAAAATAGGAAAATTAGAGGATACAGAACTTGAGGCCAAAACAATTTCCACATAATTTATTTCGGCAAGACTAAGTGGCATAACGTCACCCCAGGTATCAACAAGATCTGGTGAAGGTATGACCCGAGGATCAGATTTGACTAAGATCATGTTGATAGAGGTAACATGGGGAGGTGGGAGCGAAAAAATTCCATCAAGGTAGAATCTTTAAAAATACTTGCCCCCACACTCTCATAAGGAGCATCAGTGTGCTTGACATATGAAAGATTGCCATCGGAGGGGTAAGAGGTAAAGAAGGACAGTTGGTCGACTGTGACGATCCTCCCTTTATGGGGAAAACGAATCACAAGGAACATGGAGGAGGCTACAACATGCATGGCATGGGTCTAGCTGTGTTCAAGTAGAAGATTATAATTGAGATTAATGTCAACAATTTCCACCTCAACATGTATTTCCTTTCCCTCCAAAGTAATGGCAAGGTTGGGTAAAACACTGAAGGTTCATGAATCACACTTGTCGAAAGCTTCCAAAGTGTTATGGGATTGGTTCAAAGTAGGAGAACCAATTGTCTTCTAGCAAGTGACTGACATGATGCAGGTAGAAGCACCTTCATCGATGACAGTCCTATGAATGGTTTTCTCATTGATGATCACTTGAATAAGAAAGGCAATCTGATGAGGCAGGCACGGAACGTGGTTTTCTAGATACAAACATATCAATTTGGAATCGGTAGGATCAATGCCCCTAATAGCTGATAGCAATGACTTCCCCTGAGATGGAAAACTTTGCAGTACCACGAGAGTAGACATTGTTGGGTAGTGGAGGCCCCCCGTAACAGTTTTTGGGCTCAAAGCCCACAATTTTGGGTAAAAGGACAGAAAAGGCTCCGCGAGGTGCATGGAGCACAAATTGTAATAAGTCAAGTCAAAGGATTGTTCGCCCAAAAATAATGTAAAAAAATAGGAAGTGAGTCGGCCTACCCATGGTCAGCGGACCATGGAAATGTATAAATAGAGCAAGGCACTATGGTTAGAAGTTAGTTTTTGGGGAAGTTTTTTGGATCTTAATGTCTTGGGTTTGAAGAAGTGATATTCTCTACGCCTGTAAGTCCGAGTCAAGGGTGCTAGTAGATGGATAAAGGCTCTGCAGCTATGTGCACAAAGGCCTGAGAGAGAGTCTGCAATTGTGTGTGCAGATCCCTACAGCTGAGTGTGCAGTGTGGATCTGGTTGTAATAACAGAAGATTAATAAAGATAAGTGGGTTCTAAAATACTGTGTTGACTCTAAAACATTGTGGATCTATTCTTATTCTAGTTTCTGCATTTGTTATATAAATTTAAGCCTGTTTTTATGAATGATGATGATACGCACTCGGTATTAGTGTTAAATGTTTGCTTAAAGGCCATAAGAAGCAGAGTAGGTCTATAATAATCTCGTTAATAATAAAGCGCGTACGCGCGGATCTACGTGAAGATCTGATAGTAGTACAAAGTAGCGCGAGGGTTTAGAACGGTGTACGACTCCTCCAGACCGCATCAAGACATTCCAAGGGTGTGGAAACCTAGTTCCAGCACCCTCCCCTACTACCTCGGGTGAGACTTCCGTCTACACTCCGCGGACTGTTGCCAAAAGGGCTGATAGTGCGGGATTTGTTTGGCTAATACACTTCTAAAACCTGGGTTAGGCCCCAACAAGCCAATAAATGGTTCCGTTACCAGGACCAGGATCTGCCTAAGGGATTTCCGATGTCAGAACACTAGAACCCTATGAAGAGAGCGCTTGAAGATTGGCTGGACCAGAAGCTTCACGAGTTCGTGGTTCAGGAAAACAGAAATCCACGGATATCTGAGAAAAGGTGGCTAGATCGCTACATATATACAAAAATCCATGAGATCTTCTTCACGTCTTTCTCAACAGAGTTGTCTGAGTGGATCGTGTGGCTAGTTGATAGTTAGGGAAGGTGCAGACTGGATCAGCCCATCGTGTGGACTCCGGATTTGGTGTGTAAGCTGGAAGCTTCTGAAATAAAATCGCACAGGTAGTAGATCACTGGTTGGATCGGACAATAGGAGGATTTATAACCGAGTTCGCGATAGACACAAATGTGAGTTACAGCGAGGCAGAAAGGCGTTTCCTCCAAGGACCGCAGGGTAAGTACATCAAATCGCTGAACACTTGGATTATGTGAAAAATGGGTTATGTGCATCCATTGATGTCTAGGGTAACAACGAGCCGAAGAGACTACCAAGGGACAAAAGGATTAGCAAACAGTCCTCTGATTTCACTGTCGCGAGAGAGTGAGGAGGAGCTTGCAGGGTTGTCTCTAAGAAGCGCAGTCCGATTAATAAAGTAGCACATTCCATTGATACCACCACAATCCATGCCACCACCTACTTCACCTACATCCAACCCATCTTCACCTACCGGACCCTCACCACCACTGAGGGTTGGAATGGCGAGTGCGATCAAGTTGTGGTATCCAAAGGTGTAGGAAATGAGCAACCATATCAGTTTTGGTTCGTGGTAAAGGTTGTAGGGGAAGCCCAAGGTGTTATGAATGATAACATCAAAAAGGCCACTCTAGTAAGCACGTTGTAAGACTGCGCATTGACGTGGTATATAAAGTACTCGAGCGACCACTTGAATGCAAGAATAGCAGCGATCCAGGATGCATTAAAAAAAGAATTTAGCTGAGAAAAATCAGAAACACAATCGATTATCGGGTTCAAGGAAATCGCGATGATGCGGGGTGAAACCCTGTGGGATCTGGATCAGAGATTGAAGAATACAATCCATGAGGCTAACATGATGCTGATGGATGTGCAACACTGCATGTGGTTTATGGCAACCTTGACACCACATCTGAGGATGGCGCTATCACAGCAAAAGATGTCAACCCAAGCTGAAGCATTAGAAACAACAATGAGGTTGCATGAAACTCCAATACAAGATCGAGGGTTGGGAGTTCAGCAAATCCACGCGCAACTATAAAACATGTGCTTAGAAATGCAAAGTTTGAACCAAGATAAGGCACCCCAGATAGAGGAGCACGCAGAGGTGTGGTGCATAAAATGTAAAGGC
Source organism: Pinus taeda (assembly GCA_000404065.3). Taxonomy (NCBI): domain Eukaryota; kingdom Viridiplantae; phylum Streptophyta; class Pinopsida; order Pinales; family Pinaceae; genus Pinus; species Pinus taeda. Next base: position 25,308 of record APFE031008823.1, read on the forward strand.
CAAGGCCATGATAAAGATCATTGTCCGCTCTTTGCAAATTACTTGATAGGGCAGGAGCAATGCCATTGCGACTAGAGGCACAAGCAGGGCCAAGCACAGCACCCACACTCTGGTGCACGATCTATTAGGTGGGAGGAAAGCATGCTATGGACAACTGTCATCTATTGCAGAACCTAAGACAACCCCCCCAATAGTTATTTTGTAACTTTTGTAGGACGATGGACCACGACAAACAAAATTGTCGAAGTTATGAGTTTTTGATGGATCGAACACCTACTTATAGGGTGAAGATGGAGGCGCTAGGTCAGGATCCAGATGTAGCAATAGCGTGGGGTAGATTCCAGGGATGTAGACGGGGATGAGGGGGAATGGGACCTGGACGAGGATGGGGAAAATTAATCTTCTATAATTGTGGAGGACCGGGGCACTACGCGCGTGATTGCACGAACCTGACTAGAGCATGTTACCCATACAGTTACCAATATGACCATGAAGCAGTAGATTGCCCCACACTAATTGCACAGATGCAGGAAAAAGGGGTGCTTTAGGCCACTCCCACTTAGAATGTCCAAATGATGAAGGGCGAACCATGTTAGGAATATCCTAACGTGAACATGATGCTCAGAAGTGGTGCAACTATAGGAGAGGACAAGGGGAAGCAACTCGGGGAGGATAATGGGTTTGCAAGGCCCCTACAAAGAAACCTGAATTTGACTTGGAATGTGGGAAGGAAACCTTTATGGAAGCTAAGAAGAGCTTTGCGAAGGCTTCTACTTTGAGTAGTATGGATCAAACTGAGCCAGAGATGGATACTTCTATGCTAAATACCTTTCTAGAAAATTGTATGAAGCTACTACGAGACACTAAAGTGGTGAAGGGATTGCAAGAGTTGATAACTAGGTGTGTAGGGGCAGGCAAACCGCGCATGGTCTAGAAACTAGGCAAGCATGCTTTGTGCACCGGGCGGGAAATGCAGTTGACTACCCAGATTGGGGACTACAAGATGGATTAGGTCATTCTGGACTTGGGGTCAGATGCGAATGTCCTACCTAAACAGACCTGGGAGTACATGGGCAAGCCTGCACTCTAATGGTCTCCTATCCAATTACAGATGGCGAACCAACAAAAGATCGTGCCTATGGGGAGACTGCAAGGAGTTACAGTAGACATCGAAGGTGAAAACACACAAACTGATTTTGAGGTAATTGAAATTGTGGATGACAGTAACCCATACCTTGCATTGTTAGGGATTAACTAGGCCATGGATATGAATGGAGTCATCAACCTAAAGAGGCGAAAAATTATTTTCACGAAAAAGTCTCTTTGCGTAGTGGTTCTACTAGACATAGCCGAAGGGGCACGCTACACTGAGCTTGTGCATGATGAGGACAGGGACGATGAACTGGACTATATCTACCAGATCACGGTACAAGATCAGGATTGGGTGAATCCAACCATAGATGGGAGAATCTCATGGGAACATGATAGTTCCTGCATGTTGGACTCCGATGAAGAAATTGAGCGATGGCAGAACCGATTGCATGAGGTAACTACACTAAATTGTAAAATTATGGTTATATTACTACGCCGTGTAATGACAGAAGCAAGGGAGAAGCTAACTAATGAGGGTGCAACGAAAGGGGAGGAACCCATAGACAGCTGCGCATCATCCAGTCTCGAACAAAACTAGTAGGGCACACAAACGGGGTCGTGGTGTGCAATGACAGCACAAAGATGGAGCACATGCCACAAGATTAGGGGAAAGTGGCACGAATATAGAAGGCAGACGTGCGTATGGTTTGAAGGACAAAACAGGATGAGCATCCATCAATGGCATAGGGTGCAAGTGTATATTGTGCAGTTGCCTAAACAAAGAAGAATCCAAAATCTGAATTCATCGCAGCGATGCAGTCTACCAGCTGTCTGTGATAAAGCCAACAAGAAAATAGGGGGAAGCATGAATAGTGTTCACCCAATAAGAGGACCCACTGGGGGATCTGCAGATACCAAGGGTTTGATGGGCCTATACTAGGAGAGGGGCGAAGGGGAGCTTATCAATGAGGAGACAAGAAGGAATCCACAATGGGCACGGTAGCAGCAGGCTTTGCAAAGCCAATAAACAATGGGCCCAGCTGGGAAGGAAAGGCGCAATGTCGAGGGAAGAAACCAACAAAATGAACAATCGCATCATACAAGCGGGCTGTGAGAATCTGCATATAAGGGAATCGAATCTGGCTAGGCCAACCTTAGTAGTAGAACGAGCTATGACCCTACTATCAAGGCTGTGACTGCACCAACAGAGGAGAGTACCCCATACAGTAGCACCTACGAAGCTAACGAATGTGAAGGCACTCGAAAGGTGCTTGCAGCTTGGGCTAGCAAGAATGCTGAGACCTCGCACTTGGGGTGCGAACACCTGACTAGCTATGGAAAGCATAGTCCCAATGCCCCGTGTAGTTGAAAGAAGGTGCGGGACTATAAACAAGTCTGCAGGAGGTTGGCACGGCAAGAAGGTTCCGTGTAGGACCATTCGGTCAGCGAGATCATAGCAGTGCCGTAGGGGCTACACTGCCACGTTGGAAGATTGGGAGGTCACCATTGGCGACACTATTCCTGACAAGAAGTTCGAGTTATGGTAGAAAGGAGCGGGTGGTGGGTCATTAAGGCAAGAGTTCCGAGTGAGATACTAAAAGATCTCCTGATTAGAAGATATTAATGAACTGGAAGTGGAGAGAAGAGATACATTCAAATTCACGTGTTCCTATAAAAATCCATGGAAAAAACTACGATATTTGAAAATTGAACCAGTAAAGACCAGCAAACACCCAACTACCAGGTATCCCATGAGTACCATGGCGAGAAACCAAGCACAGTTTGCGGAAGAGCTGTATATAACCCAAGAGGAGCCAGTTGAAGCGGCTGCAAGCCCCGAGGTTCCAAAGTCCCCATGCACACTGTAGCCCAGAAAGACAAGTAGATGATGGGGTCAGTCAGGGTATCAGCAAGATTCAATAAATCATCAGCAGCCGACAAGGGCAAATCCATCACCATCGAACTTGAAGAGGAAGAAGAAGATTTTCAAGCCCTAATCACTTAGATTGAAGCACAGGATGAAGAAGAAGAGGATGCTTTCCAACTACCGTCTCTACCTACATATGTTGCTCCATGGAACGGGACGGCCAAGATTCCAAAGTATCTGGATGCTGCGAAGAGTACGCTCCAAACCCCGCTTATTCCAGATGAGATAAGGTTTGATGGTTTGCCACTAGGCCAAGTTCTGAGTATCAAGTTCGAAGATTGGGATCTGGCAGATAGCGAAAAGTTTCCCCAATTGGCCGTAGAAAAATTACTACCATGGAAGTGGTTACTGGGTGTGGAAAAGGTGAGATTACTTAATCTAAGGTGGATACCCCACTATCACCGTGCGACTATCACCAATTTTGTTATCCACCAATGACTATGTCTGGTAAATGATGGGTATCTCTGGTTGGAGGAGCCAAGTTAGTAAACTGGAGTACCCGCCTGCCTATGAAAGGGAACAACCCCAAAAACAGAGCCAGGACAAGTAGCGATTTGGATCTCGCAAATGTAATGAAGGCTAAATACAAGCTGGAGAAGCGAAAGCGTGGGTATGCAATAGCCAGCATTAAAGACTGAGGGGTGCAAGTCGCCCCCTAGCTCCTAGCCAGTAAACTCATGAGGAAATGATGCACAGATGAGGTACTAGCCACTGGCATTATGCTTTCCAAGCAGTGTGCGGAATGGGTTCAGTTCAACTAGGCTCAATTCTTATGCGACGAATTTTTGACCAATTGTAAGGAAGCACAAGAAAAAGGTAAGACTTTCCATTATGCATGGCTGCTACTATCAATCCTTCTAGTTGCAGGAGAACTGCCACAGGGTAGCCAGTTTCCCAGCATTAAGAACAACCTACCTAAAGCAGTGTGATATACTTCGCTCTGGGCTACAAAGGATGCCACAAGGGTTCGAGAGATCAAGGTATTTTGGATATTGATGGAGGCGAGTATCCAGACACAGATTTCTCGCAGACCACGGATGTCCCCAACAATATACAACACTTTGCAAAGCACGGAAGAGTTCAAAGTGGACATGCATAACCTATATATCTAGGTGTGGAAGGATCCAAAATGAACATGGGCCAAGCTTCTGTTCATTGCAACTGACGATGCAATTTATGAGGTTTTGGAAACATGGCATCTGGAGTGGCGCACCCCGGACAGGGCCACATTAGAAAAGATGGCAACACAGTAGTGAAAGAAGGAAATGCATCTGTGACTCATGAAATTGGTGGAAAGGACATGTCAAGGACAAAAGGAAGCTTCGCAGCAGGAGGCAACCTAGGAAATAATCGCCAGGGAAATCACGGAAGATCAGGAAATGTCCTCGGAACAAGACAGGTAGAGGGAAACAGAGACACAGGACTATACGGACCATTCCACAGAATCAACCCACACCAAGAGGTCACGCAGCAAAGAATCGCGACCCACACGCAAAAATCCAAAGATAGCAAAGACTTTGGAGAAAGCGTTTCTATACAATAGCACACCGGCACGTAATATCACTACAGGTGTGTTATAGACATTTTTAGGCACTACAACCCCAATCATAAATGTCCATAAACTAAGGGCTCTTAAGTCCCTAAAACTATTTTTCTGACCCCTAAAAGAACAAGGTCAACTGATTATATCTTCTCCCAGAAGTTCTCCATGAAAAACCACTCAAAACTGGTCAAAACTGGACCATTTCACCTGCTCCATAGGCAAAGTGCGCTACATCCCACCTGAATACACTAAGTAGGTGTGATGCATGTAAAAAAGCCTTCTATGGGGTGCGATGGGCAAGAAGAGACAAATGGCAGGGTCAATCCGCAAGGTGGAGGAGCATGGAATCTTCCAGAAACCTCTCCTATGACACTTGCCTCTCTGAATTCGACCAGGGATGAGTAAGAGATCATCAATCTCCAAGTGGAATCAAGAACTATCAGAGAGAAGACACTAATCAAATCTCAAAAGCTGACTCACCCCCCTTGCAAACATCTATATATGGATCCCTCATCCCAGAGATCCGGAGGCTGGAATTTTGTATCTTGTAAGGAAGTGCTATTGGTTTCCTAGTGCAATATCATAGTGTTGGGTGGTCTAAGCTTTTCATGAGGTTTTGAAGGGCTTCTTGCTGAGAGGATGATGCTGGGTCAGAACAACTGGTTGTAATCCTCTTTGATTTTTCTTGATTATTAATAAAGCTATTCAAGTTTTCCTCTACATGCTTGTGTGATTGATGTTTTATGCATTTGTGTGGTTAATATACATCTGATCCTATATTGCTTATGATAATAAATCTATGTTCTCGTATAGTGTTATGCTGTTGTGATTCTATAGTTACTCTTTGAAGCTGGGTATACAAGGAAGTAAGTAGCAAAAGACTATCAGAAGGGAGAAGAACCAAGTAAGGAAATGAGTGCAAGATAGAAGTTGGTCTCCTTTATTCTTCTCTCATCTATCTCTCATAAAGGAAAATGAAAGTAGACTTAGTGTGTTTGTTTTTAAGGTAGCTATCACCCTTAGTGGGACTAGTAGTTCTGTATAGACACTAGTTTTCCCGATAACAAAATGGCGACTCCGCTGGGGAGTGAATAGGTTGTTTGTTTATCTACATTTGTTTACTTTATAAACTTACAGACGGAGCTTGAAGCCAAGCCAGCTAGCCTTCGAACTGTATTTGTTTCTCGAATGCAAAGTAGATCAATGCTGCTTCAGTCAATCTCTAGGTTTGTTTATGAATTGAACAATTGATCTACAAGCTCCCTAATTGCCCTTGTGGTAGCTCTAGAACCCTCTTTGGATCTACCCCTGTGATTGATTTACTGATTACCATTTGCTTGGCCTAAATCCTTGAACTGAACTGCAAACTGTGACCCGGATCCCATTCAAAGTCTTGTCTCTGGTCCATCGCACTCTCTGTTCTGTGAACCTCACATGCATCGCACTTCCCGAGTGTAGCAGGTGCGCTGCATTTTAGATTCACTGTGTTACAGGTGTGCTGATCAGACTAGGCCTTATTCCTAAATTTTGGTTTCTGTGTTCACTCTTTTCAGATCTATTCAGGAGTTTTGCTACGTGTAATCAGTACACCTCTGTTTGAAACCCCCTTCCTTGTTATTATTCTGCCTCCATTGTGCAAAGAATTGTAAATGTTTTAGTGTATTTTATCGTCATTTTCAGTTCTCTTTTGCAAAAAAGTAACATAATCGAGCTGTCGTTCTTTGATCTGAATGTGTCGTTGCTGTCATTTTCAGCCATAGAAGACAATCCCCTTGTTTTGGTAGTCGCTTATACGAGTTACTATTGCATATGATTTGAATTTGTGAGTTTTAAAGTGTCGAAAATCAATTTTTCATTTCAAAATTGCTAAGTGTCTCTCTTACCTTCACTTCGTTTTGAAAAGAAATTTGTTAAGTACTGTCACTTTAAAAGTAATTCAGATTTGCACTTAGCTTTCTTACTTTCACATACATTCAGGAAGTTGAAAAAAAAATACATGCATGTGCATTTGCATTTAGACTGTTTGACTGGTTTGATTTAGGACAGTGCATATAGTGGGTGCTCTTTGCTCTTTGTTGAAAGAATGCATTCTCTCTTTCCTTAGTAGCTAGGATTTTCATTGCTGAAAGAAGATTAAACGACTGTTTATCATCTTAGATTGCATTTTAGGAATTGTACATCTACATCACACAGTGAACCTGAAAGGAAAATTTCTTAAGCAAGATCAACTATAAAATAAATTTAATGAATCTAAAAATGCTTTGGAACCTAACGCACAACATTTAGAAGTCTAGGCTAGAGACGTGTTCTTGCATCATAAAATGTGGTAACTGTTGCTTTCATTGTTGGTTGGGTGATTCCTCCACTTTGAGACGACAAGTGCCAATACGGACTTGTGCTCCCACGTACCATCGAGTATATATTGGGAGACCACAATAGGCTTTATCCTTTATCCATAGGAAGCCGTGTCTGCCGCCCTATCAATCACAATGCACTGAACACAACATTCGAGAAGATTGACTGCCGTACCGTAAAAAGTATTCTGCAATTTTGCGATTGGTTTGGTAATCCCTCTGTCTAGATTTCCAGAGCAGTCCCTTTCATTCTTTTTCAAAATCCTTAACAGAAAAGGTCCATCTGAGCACTTGTCACTTCAGGCTCATTAAAAATCAAAGGCTACTAGAGTCATCTTTTGTTTTTTTTCGACTCTTAAAAATTGAAAAAACAAGTTGTGTCAAAGCGTCTAAAATTCATCTAATTTGGAAACATACTTCCCCTTGATTTTTAGTTTATCGAGTAATCCGCAATCATGGAAGAAAGTCAATTGAAACCTCGTCGTTCATGGAGGCTTACGAGTCAACCGTCTTTGTCTCCGGAATCGAAACTGTTACAGACAAAGAGAACTCATTTAACCGGTTCCAAATCCCCTGGTAAAGTTAGAACAAGTGTTCCAACACCATTAGGTACTCCGGTTACTCCAAACATTTCTAGTATCCCTGCCTTTACAGGAGAAGTTCAGCAGCCACCGAAGGATAGTAGCACTGATCCTAGTGTGAGGGTAAACACTTGTATTACCAAACCAGTTCCATCTACAGCTGATTGGGAAGGTGTTATTCCCCAAACATCTGCCACTGCAGATTCTATACCTTCTTCGGCACCAGAAATATTTTACAGACCTGACGATCTACCTCTTCCACCTGGTCTAATTGCTATAGAAGAGATTTTGGAGGACCCCCCATCAAGTACTCCATCGCAATTTGGAGTTGGGATCACTCTGTATCCTTCTTCATCAAAAATTAGTCTACCACCATTGGAAGCTCCTGTAGAATCGCTAGGAAATCTTTTGGATAGACTAGAAATGTTTGAACAATTGTCGACATCTAGGACTGTGTCGTCTGACACAGCCACAATAGAAATTCCTGTTGTCACTCCAACAATGTTCGCCGGTATACCATCTGTCCCAACTAGCTCTCAATCGCTAGAAGGGGCCCACTCAGGGGCTATTACGACAATATGGTCCATTCTTGTTTGTTCATCCATAATAGTATCCGGAAACTCTTATGTTGAGTCTCAGCAAATTGATCCTTCAGGGAGTTAATTTAGGCAATCCGGTCCTCAAGGGGAAGCAATTCCTTTAAGTACCGGATTACCGCTGTATGGGGGAAATATACCCTTTCATTGTCTCCTCCAGGAGAACAACCATACGGGAGTTCACAACAAAATTTAGGTTATGCTGGAATTACATCTAGCGGTTGGGTACCTATACTACCTCAACAACCAAGAGTTATATATTCGATGCAACAATGTTCACCTATGTCAAATATACCGACTACGCTGGCTATTGTGACAATGTCACAAGTACAAGCGCTGCCTGTTGTATGCCAACCTCAGTTTTCTCAGGTTGTAATGCAACAGCCTCTTGTCCCTGCGACTCAACCACAATCGCCAACTAGCGAGATGACACAGGCCCAAACGGGTACAATTACCCCTCATCTTGGTCAAACAGTTAGTATTGGACAACAGCACGTGGCTTCACAACCATGGCTGATGCAGTATCAACAACCGCTATTCCAACAAGTATATCAAGGATCTGAGCAACAAATCTTTGCAAATAGTGGGCAGCCGTATATTCAAAACGGTCAAAATCAACCATTCTACAATGGTTATGCCCATCAACCTTACCAAAGTTACCAGCACCAAATGCATTATGTTGGTATGCAAAGGCCAACAGCTCAGGCGATTCCATCTTATCCTGGGTATGCTTCGCCTAACCTGAATCAACAGTTACTCTTCATGGAAACTTTAGAGTTACCAGATCTAAATCAGTTGACAAATGATCCAATTGTTTATGCCCCTTGGTGGCCAGCGATTCCGCATAAACTTCCGTCAGATATTCCTAAATTTAATGGAAATATGGGTGAAGATCCGTCGAATCATGTGATGACCTTTCATCTGTGGTGTTCATCAAACACCCTAAATGATGATTTGATTAGGCTCCGCATTTTTCAGAGGACGTTAACAGGTCCGGCAGCAAAATGGTATATCGAATTACCAAGAGCTTCGTTTGACAACTTCAGTAACCTAGCCACAACCTTTTTAACCCATTTTCAATTACCAATAAGGTACGAAACAGGAGTGGAACTCCTTACCAATTTCAAACAAACAATGGCCACTCACATATCCAATCATATTCATGAGTGGCGACGTCGTCATAGAATGGTAAAAACGTACGTTCCTGATCAGCTTTTAGCTGAATGATTTATTAAGTCATTATTGCCTTCCATTACAGAAGATGTGGCTAAAGGGGGAGTCATCACCGAAGAGCAAGTTATTGCTCGTGCGCAATACTTAGACTTGATTTATGCTCAGTCTGGCACGCTATACGATAAAATACGTGATGCTCCCAGATCGGAATTTTCGGTCCCCCCCCTCCTAAATTGAACAGTGACTCTCATGCCGGTGATGGCGTGATTGGCGCGACAGACATGAAATCGACAAAGGCTATATCCAAAAAGGACCGTAAGATTTCTAGTCAAAATGCAAAAGAAGAACTTCTCACCTCAGAAGTAAATGCCATCTCGACAGACAAAGGCAAAGAAACCAAGCAACCAGGAGGCAAGAAGAAAAACAGAGGGAAGAAGAAGAAACAGGAAGAATCATCACCTGAAAAATATTTTGCAAACCCTCCTGGAGATAGGAAACCAAAATATCCATGCGTAATATGTGATGAGAATCATTGGGCAAGAGAATGTCCATATAAAGCTAAGCTTAAAAAATTCTTTAAGAATTCAAAAACCTCAGTGGTATTAACTGATCCGTTTCCAAATCCAGGAACAAATCTAGTTGCCGGTGAAAATGCTTCCCCGTCCCAAGTGCTAATGTTGTCAGTTTCCAAACAGCAAAATGATGATTTGATATCGACAAGAAACAAAGATTATGGGAATCCACAACCGTCGAAAAACAAGGATAAAGATCAACCTAGTAGTTCGACAAGAACTTCGACAGAAGTTGCATCGCCCATCATTCCGAAGCTAACAATAAAACCGCCAAAGGGAGTAGTACACAAGTCGACATTTAATCCTCATGCCAGAGCAGCACAGCATTATAATATAGTGGAAGATTTGGCCCAATCACCATCCGCTATGTCGACACTTGAAGTACTGCAAAATTGCCCATCCCAAAAGCAGGCTTTATTATCAGCCATTGGTGGGATAGGCCCAAAGGATTCTAATCTTGTATCTTTTAATCATAAAGGATACGATCCTCAGTTACCAGCTCAACTAGCTTTCCTCATTCAAGTGAAAGCCCTCAACAAAACTGTTCATCGAACAGGTATTGATGAGGGAGCATCTACATGTATTATGTCGATGAGTTGTTGGAAAACTTTAGGATCTCCAACCTTGTCGCGATCTTCAACAACATTAAAAGCATTTGACGGATGAATGTATACCCCGTATGGTATTCTAAGTAACTTGCAAATTGAACTAGGGGGGAAAACAGTAGAAATAGATGTCGCAGTAATCGACAGAAACCTCGATTACAACATCCTACTGGGACGACCATGGATATATGCTATGGCTGCAGTTGTGTCGACCTATTTTAGAAAGATTGCATTCCCTTATCAAGGAGGGATTATGATCGTTGATCAACAAATTTTCCTCCCCAATGGTTCCCAAGTTACGGGAAGCATTCTGATGATCCATGGAAGCCCCCATTCGCTTCAAAATATCGGAGTAGGCCTACTAAAAGACCCTGTGTTAATGGGTACTTTTGCCCTCCCACCACCAATCAATCTGGCGGAAGTAGCATCGGTAGGAACCTGCAATATGATATCTTCGATGCAAAAGATCTCGAAAAACGATATAAACATGGATCATACGCTGGTGTTGCCTCTAAGCCCAATAGAAATATTGTAGCAATCAATGTTTTTAGCATGGGAGGCAAACCCAAATCAACGCTCATCAAGCGTTTGGATAGATAGGTCTAAGAAATATGGTACCCCTTTAGATCCTTGGTTGAAAGTGCATTACACCAATGAGGGAATTGTTCAATCAATGGTAATAGAAGGGGCGCCATGGGAAGATTACCACCATCGTTCCCATCTTCCGATTTGTAAAGAAGATACTCCTGATGAACTTCATCATCCGTCAGTTTTTGATTTCCTATCGAATACTGTAAACACGGTGGATTCAGAGCGAAACTTGTCCAACATTGAAGAGACTATTGCCATAAATATCTCGACCAAAACAGGTGATGTAGAAAATATTTATGTTGGCAAATGTTGTTCCCCTTCAGAACTGGAAATATATAATGCTCTCTTTCGCGAATTCAGAGATGTCTTTGCTTGGTCATATGATGAAATGCCAGGCATTGACTCGAGTATAGTTGAACACGAAATTAAGATGTATCCAGATGTCAAACTAGTACGACAATGACTATGGCTGGTGCACCCCAAAAAAGCTACCACCATCAAGGCAAAAGTTGAAAAGCTTCTCCATGCTAGTTTCATTTACCTGGTTCCTCTAACCGATTGGGTATCGAACATTGTTCCTATGATGAAAAAACAAGGAACGATTAGAGTGTGTGTCGATTATAGGGATGTAAATCAAGCTTCTCCAAAATACAACTACCCTACACCCTTTATTGACCAGATAACTGATGAATGTGCCGGATGCAAAATCTTCTCATTCATGGATGGTTTCTCTAGGTATAATCAAATAAATATCCACCCACAGGACCAGTCAAAGACTGCATTTATTTGTCTGTGGGGCACATTCGCATATCGTAAATTACCCTTTGGTTTAAAGGACGTAGGGGCAACGTTTCAGAGGGCGATGAATTATGCTTTCCATGACATCAAAAACATCATTCAATTGTATCTCGAAGACATTCCTTCCCATTCGCGAAAGCGGACTGATCATCCGCAGCATTTAAGAGCGATATTTCTATGTTGCCGACACTACAAGATACGACTCAATCCGCACAAATGTGTGTTTTGTGTCAGTTCTGGTGGTTTACATGGCTTTGTAGTCTCAAAGGATGGGATTCGTCTCAACCCATGTAAGGTTCAGGCAATCATAAACTTGCCTCCACCTTCAAATATGCTTCAGATTCAGAAACTCCAAGGGAAAGCAAACCTTCTGAGGAGGTTCATTCCAAATTATGCCGAACTTGCTAAAGGTTATACACGTCTTTTGAAAAAGGAAGTACCCTTCATTTGGGATCAGGTTGTGCAAGCTTCCTTTGATGCTTTAAAAGAATCCCTAATGAAAGCATCGTTAATGTATGCTCATGATTATCAAAAAGACTTTAACCTGTATCTGGCTGCAGTGGATACAACCATCGTAATGGTTTTAGTTCAAGAAGACAACGTAATAGAACATCCTATATATTATTTAAGTAAAAACTTAAATGATACAGAAAGAAAATATTCTTATGTTGAAAAGCTAGCGCTCGCAGCTGTTCAAGCGATACAAAGATTTTGACACTATGTCCTCTTTCAAAAAAATACCATTCTGTCAGATTGCAACCCCATGACTTATATATTGTCGCGACAGTTGCTAGGGGCCAAATATTCAAAATGGATAGCAATTCTATAAGAGTTTGATCTAGAATTTGTAAAATCCAAGTCAAAGAAAGCCCTGGTTTTCGCAGAATTATTATGTGATCTCCCATCGTCATCCAACGATGAAACATCCAAAGAAACAATCATGGACGAAACTTTGCTTCTGATATCTTCAAGCAATTCATGGTATGGATACATAATCATCTATCTCCAAACCCAAAAATATAGGCCTAATACCTCATGCTCCGAACAAAAATGTATTCGATACCAATCAAAAGACTACATGATCGTCGGTGATACGCTTTACCGTCGCGGTGTCGATACAATTCTAAGGAGGTGCCTCACGCATGAGGAAGATGAAAAAGTCCTGAATGATTGCCATTCAGGCGCATGTGGGGGGCATCAATCTCGTTACGCTACGGCGCAAAAAAATTTATGAGCAGGATACTTCTGACCAAAAATGTTCAAGGACTGCATAACTACAGTTAGAAGTTGCCATGCCTGTCAAATTTTCGATAACTAAACCAGAAGACCACCCGCACCTCTGCAGCCAATAGTTGCTGTTGGGCTATTCGCCAAATGGGGCATTGATTTCATGACATGTAACCCCACTGTAGATCTATAAAAAGGGTCTCTTTCACCTCTAGTTACCTCACATTAATATGTCAATCCGAGATCGTCTGGTTATTTCAAAGAGTGTCTCAGTCTGAGGCTTAGCATTTGCCAGAGTAATGCTTGTAGTACAACTATTTAAAAGCTACGCAAGTAAATTAATGCAAATCCACAACTTAACTACTTCAAAAGACCAAATCACACCAAGTATTGCATCAGCCAAAGGTTCGGTAGCAATAACCCATCCTTTCCATAACTGATGAGAACAGATCAGAGGTCTGGGAGCCAAATAGCAGATGCTGGGCTCGCTACATCTTGGGATCGTTCTTCATGAATAGAAATGAAATAGCAGATAAAGGAAATGGCAATGAAATAGAACAGCACATCAGCCAAGGGCTTGGTAGCAATAACACATCCCTTTCAAAACTGATGGGAGCAGATCAGAGGTCTAGGGACCAAATAGCAGATGCTGGGGTCCACTACAGCCTAAGTCTGTCCTCAACAAACAACAAATTAGCAATCTGGAAATGGAACAGCAAATAAATGGAACAGTCGTTCAGAAATAGAACAGCAGTCGAAATAAGCAATAATCGAGTTCCTTAAGCTGCAATTCTATTTAATCATTCCAATCAAAACACCAATCCTTCAATCTTATATGATGGAATAATACTATAAAACCTTAGAAACACAACATACTTAATTTTCTTCTGTTAAAACGCATACGATTGCATCTCACAATGAAGAACAGTAACATTCGATAACCACGTGAAACAGACCTTTCCAGACGACTTGTTATAATGGAAAACACAATCGTGAAGAATTCTGTAATAGAGTAACAGTGTCGTGTAGAGATTAATCAATACTTAAAGAATTGGTAAAATAACATAGCATCGATATAAAGTTCAAGAACACGAAATGAGTTGATTACAACAGAGCATGTAATAGAATATTCTTAAAACACAACAAATTACCAGATTACGTCTATGAACAAACCACACGGAAACCACGTGTAATAGTACAAGAGCAAGTGTCCTCCAGGGCCAGGCCCTTAGCGTCCAGAGGGTCACCGCTTAAGATAGATGCAGGCTCAAAGATAAAAAAGTGAACAAGTCTGTATTAAAGCATGCAATAAAATTACAGGAACTCAAGTCTTCAACAGAACATAAAGATCATAGTCCTCATCTTCTTTGAAAGAAATTACACACTACCGTAGCCAACAGTGCTATCCCTTTTATAAGAGAAATGGCGGAGACATCTAGATATAGAAATAGGTAAAATAGCGATCCCTCAGGATCTAAGATCCTGAGGGATTCACAGAATCATTAATACTGCGTTACTTCTTCCCTCTTCTGTTCCGTGTTGGTATCTCCGCGTCCTTTCTTGGGTTGATCCGTTTTGATCTGGTTCGCTTCCGGTCTTCCGTCAAAGGGACAGTAGTTAGCTCATCTTTATCTTTACTTTTGGAATGGCCACCTTCCGCTTTTCCTCCCTCTTGCACATAGAAATGACGATTATTAGTGCTTCTCATTAATCTCTCGTGTTTCGTTATAAATTCTTATCATTATCTAAGTTTCCCATACAAAAGGCTTTTGTGTTTTCATGAAAAGATACCAAAATGACCATCGAGACATACCTTCCTTGGTACTCCACACACCCCCCAGCTTACCCTTTTTCAAGGCCTCATGAAAACATTGTAGTTGACATGCAGAGCAGTGAGGGAGTAGGCTGGAGATGGAATCTCGTGTGGGGGCCTACACCCATGATGCGAAACTAGATGATCAAAGAAATGGCTTGTCTGGCCCTCGGGCATCTCATACAGGGCTTGGTATCCGGGTGCAGGATGCCAAATGATTGGACTCCGGAACTTATATCCTAACCAGGATGGCCCTGCCCTCAAAAAAAATTCACCATAGAGGGGGAATCGGTTAGCAGCAAGCTTGAAATTTTCATACTTAAATGGCTCTCTGAGCTGAATGTTTGGATTAGATACTCGATATCGAAATTTAGCTGCTTCAATGGCAGGGTCTTTGATAGAAGCAAAGAACTCAAGCCCTTGCCGAATGATTGATTCATGCATGAGTCCTAGTGCTTCAATCACCCCTGGAGTCCTCATGAGATTTCTATGACTTCTCCATAATTGTTCTGGGTCTCTAGGCTCAGCTCGTACCCATAGATCTAATCTGTTTTCTTGTCTCTGAAATGCATTGTAGGCTTTCATCCATTTAATTTGATTGACTGCAAATGAAATGAATGCTTGTAATTGAATATCTCCAACAAAAGGGCCAGGGTTATCTCGGTCTCTTGTTCTAGTACAAGGTTATGCAGACAAAATTCACACAATAACCTTTGTACTTTTACCCCATAATGCTTACAACAATTTATAAAATCATTTATAGCATTAATTTCTATGGGAGCATCTGCCCTAACGGCCTTAATTTTCAATTGTAAGTATCTTTCCATTAGAAACAGGGCATAGTTTTTGGCAGGGCCTCTACATGCTAGGGCATCATTGTACAGAGCACACAAGGTATCCATTTGTTTAATAAATACATCTAATCTATGGGTTACCTTGGCAACTTTCTCTTGCTCCTTTCGCCATCCTTTGAAGGCTTGGCTTTCTGACAGGTTGACGTTCCTTAATTGCTACTGTAATTCCTCATATTTTTCTCGGGGGACCATTTGCTTCCTAAGATTTTCTGCTTCTTGCTAGGCCTGCTTCAAATGATGGTGAAGGGTTCTTGTTTTTGGGTCCTTTTTCGATGCATCCGTGGAGGATGGGAGTTTTACTTGGACTTTCTTATTACGCTACTTTGAATTCATAACCCTTATTACTCCCGAAGGTGGTGCCTCCGTCTGAACCACCTTATCATCTTTTTCAATTTTAACACAAACTCCAGCCCACTGTTGTTCCTTTTCAAATGGAGCAGCAGTTTGTTCTTCTGTTTCAATTGGAACAACAGTTTGTCTTTCTGCTTCATTAGGAACAGCAGTTTGGCTTCTGTCAGGGTTTTATGTAGTGGAATGGCTCCCGGTCCTTCGCCTCTTGTTCTTACGGGGTATTATTGGTGTGGCCGAACCTTTTCTTGTTGAGGTCCCTACCCCCCTTTGTCTTGCTTTTAGAAGCCTAATCTCCTGGCGAAGCTTGACTATTACGTTTAACAGTGTGCCTTTTTCCTTCTGTAATTCCCTTATTTCCATTAACTTCTCATAAAGAACAACAGACTGTTTGTTGTGGGTTGGACTGTGGCTAATTTCCAGATTTTCTTCTTGAGGTGGCTGTTCCGGGATAAGAACCTTGCTTGGCTCTGTTGTTTCTTGGGCCAATTCCTCCTTTTCCCTTATTTCCTCCGGATTCTCCTCTGGTTCCTTTTGACTAGGAACGGGTTGTTCCTGCTCGATATTTTCTGTTACCTTCTCATCATGGACGGGAGAAATTTCTACTTCTGCTTCTTCTGTATGCACTTCCTTGGGTGCATCTTTCTCCTGGGTTTCTTCTTCGGCCTGGAGGTTGGATGGACTCAGGGGTTGGCCATACTTGCCCATATTGGCCAGAATATTGGCCAATTCATCTTCCCCTATCGGGTTCTGTACTGGGCTTCCTCCCTGCTGTTCCATTCTTTCCTCCTGCTCGGGCCACTCAACTACTTCTTTCTCGTCTCCTTCTTCTTCATCCTGTTCTTCTTCTCCTCCTGTTTCTACCTCTGCAGACTGCTCTTTTCCTTCGACGTCTTCTTCTTCCATTTCTGTTTCCGCTAACTGTTCTTTCCCTTCAACGTCTTCCTCTTCTGTTTCTGCCTCGGCAGACTGCTCTGTTTCCCTGCTGTTTTCTTCTTCTGTCTCTGTCCCTGCGGACTGCTCTACATCCTCATTACTTTCTTCCTCTGTATCTGTCTCCGCAGATTGCTCATCTATGATCTCTATTGCTTGGCTCGTGCGAGCCCGGGGTTTCTTCATATCTGCTTGTAACCCTACAAGCCTTGCCGACTTTCTACGTTTTTCGGGTTGTTCAGATGTACCAGCGTTGGGTCATTTCTCAAGTTGCTTTTCAGCTTGTTTCTCAGCTTGCACTTCTGTGCAAGCGTCCTTCTTCGTTTCTCTGGGCGTTGGGGTGTGCTATCAATTCGTTTTCGTTTTTCTGGGCGTCCAAATATGGCCGTCCCTTTATTAATAATATCAATTAGTTCTTCCCAACTGCTCTGCTACTGGGTGAGACTATGGTTTACTATCAAGCGAATTAATCCGTGGTGGCTAACCACAGATTCTATGTGTTGTGCCTTTTTCATACTTCGTGCCACATCATGCAATAGCGAATTAAGCAATGCAGGTAAATTCACAGAACATTTTTGTTTCAAGACAGCTAGGAGTTTTAGATGTAGTGGTCTTACCACATCTTTTCTGCCCTCGCAAGTAATGTAGCTCTGGATAATTTTCGCTAATTCCGCCCATGGCTCTCCTAGTGTTGCTGGTAGCACCCCCTTTCCTCAAACTGTTAAACTCTGGCCCTCGTCCTGAAAGATTTCCACAATCTTCTGCAGCCTTTCCTTCTTTATTGTCCATACTGGTCCTGTGGCCGGTAGTCCTGTGACTTTTGCTATTATATCGTCCGTGACCTCTATTCGTTTTCCTCTTATTGTGGAGTGTTCTTCCTGTAGGTTCTGTAAAAATTCTTTTGCTACAGTTTCATTAGACTCCTTCAGGCGGTTGAGGTAGGTCAACCATCCTGCTTTCTTCAGGATTCTTCGGGCTGCAGCTGAAACAGTCAATGTTTGTGGTTCTCGGCGGACTGACCTTCCACCCATGGCTTCACTTGCAAATTCTCAAAGGAACAACAGCTGTTCATTGAGACGCAGAGAAGTTGGTGGCGTGTTTCTCGTTCAAATTCAAATGCAACAGCGTATGCAATGAAAATAACTTCGAATAGCGATTCATGCAGAAGAAAACAAAAATGGCAAATGATCATACCGTTGAGCCGTGCTGTGCTCGAGTACAAGATCTTCTTGAATAACGGGCTGACAGGTATTTTGGGGAATGATGAGGTTACTTTCCCCCCAGCAATATGATAGGCTATCCCAGCCGTCAAATAAAGGAGCAGCGTCTGCTCTCCCGCGAGGCCTTTATGGAACAGCTTATGAAAATATGCCATGTCCCCAAAAACAGCGTATTACTGAAATCGAGGTAGAAAGTTAGATCGCTTTTAATACGTAAGCGACTGCGGTGAGTTGATGGAAGTTCGGGGATAAGACATTTGCCATAATTAGCGAGTCTCATGCGGTCACTGTCACTAGCTCCGTAATGATTGGCGGTAATAAATAGTCATGTGGTATATGGTTGGGTAATTAAATTAACTATCGTGTTATAAGATACAAAGGTTATAATTTCCTTACCCATTGGTGTAAAGGTTACGACTTCAATACCATTAACAGAGCTCTGCTGCCGACAGGTGTCCATAACCTTGGCAAAGTTGTTTGTTTCACCCCGGGAACCATAGTCCTTTGTGTATGCGAGGAAGTGTTATGTAATGTCAAAACTGTAGGCCACTATGCAGGCTTGGTAACCAGTTAGTCATAGTGCCATTCACGAGGAAGGAGCGAATAGTGGGCAGGCCGGCACATGGTGAGACCTCTTGTTCCAAGGGTTATTTATTTATTTTGATATACCTCTTGGACCATTTCCCGGGTGTGGTGGCCCTAGTGGGAATGCCACTTCGCTTCCATCCTGATGATCATGGTAGGCCAGCTCGTTATGAGACTCCCTATCCTGCAATTTGACAAAACTACTTGGCTTACTTCTTTTTTTTTCTTGGTTTTAATAGAGAACCTTTTCTGTTTATACACAAAGGGTGGTTCAACACTCCTTAAGAGTAGGAATGGTGGAAGAAGTCTTAAAATCCCAATAGGAAGGTATAGACTCTTTGATCTTATTGACGAATGATAATCAAAATAGATAAAAGAATCAGCATGATAGAGATAACCAATCAAAACAGAGTTAGTAGAACAATGGCAACAAAAGGTGATAAAGAAGCATATCTTTTTCCTACGTCCTTTCGCCAATTCAGGACAGTTACTTATAAGGATAGCGATTTGTGATTTACCGATTTCTGTATACTGTGCTTTTGTTTCCATCTCATAAGTAGATAGCTGTATTCAAAAAGACTCGAAAGATCATTAGCATTCTGCATCCTTGAGAAGGAACAAGTTTTTTTAAATCATAAGAGTAGTGCTCTTTCAAGGAAGGGCACAACAACGGTTGCTCGTTTGGAGAAAGGAGCAGTGGAAATCACTGGTGCCATTTAGTAAAATCAAACAAGTGCCGTTCCTTTGGAAAAAGACTGGCAGAAATCAAACAGTGTTGTTTCTTTCGGGGACAGCAAAAACACACAAATGCTGTTCTTTTTGAGAAAGGAACAGCAAAAACACTCAAGTGTTGTACCTTTTTTTTTTTATTAAAAGGAACAGCAAAAATTAGAAGTGCTGTTCCTTTTGAAAAAGGAACAACAAAAATCAGAAGTGCTGTTCCTTTTGAAAAAGGAACAGCAAAAATCACAAGTGTTGTTCCTTTTGAAAAAGGAACAGAAAAAATCACAAGTGTTGTTCCTTTTGAAAAAGGAATAGCAAAAATCACAAGTGTTGTTCCTTTTGGAAAAGGAACAACAAAAATAAAAAATGTTGTTCCTTTTGGAAAAGGAACAGCAAAAATCACAAGTGTTGTTCCTCTTGGAAAAGGAACAGCAAAAATCAAAAATGCTGTAAAAAAATATGTACAAAAATAATTCTAACAATTATATACAAATTGTAAAGAAAAGTAAACTTCTTAGTGAGTTACTGGTGGAGGAGACTTGTCTTCCTCCCGTAAGATCTCCATATCTGAATATTGGCGTAATTGCTGGCAGAAGGACTCCCGAGTAAGTGGTTTGCGATAGAGACGGACTCGATGGCCGTTTGCCTTAAAGGTATACCCAGAACCATCAATGGTAATCAGTGTGAGGGTACCATTGTCATGTACTTTCTGAATTTCATATGGTCCCAACCAACGAGTCTGGATTTTCCCGAGGAAGTCCTGAAATCTAGAGTCATATAAAAGAGCCTAGTCTCCTTCATGGAAGACTCTGTTTTTTATGAGAGCGTCATGCCATTTAGCTCTTTGCTGCTGTATCAGGGCAGTGTGTTGAAGTGCAGAGAGCCTAATTTCATCCAGCTCATTAATCTGTTGCAATCGATTAGTTTGCACCTCAGTTAAGTCTAACCCCACTTCTTGTGTTATTCATAATGTCTAGATTTAAAATTCTATAGGAAAGATAGGTTGCTTTCCAAACATGAGCTGGTAAGGTGAGTGGCCAGTGGTGCTTCTCCATGTTGTTCTATAAGCCCACAGTGCTTCTGGTAGTCTGGCAGCCCAATCGCATCTATGTGATGCAACTGTTTTAGTTAGAATCGTTTCTATTATCTTGTTGCTGCTTTCTACTTGCCCATTTTCTTGTGGGTGATATGGGGTGGTCATTTTATGCTGAACATGATAATTGTTGAGTGTTGCCGCTATTCTGTTTCCAGCAAACTATGGCCCTACATCTATGATTATCTCTCTAGGGAGGCCATAGCGCACAAATAGATGGAGCAAGAACTGTATAACAGATTCTTCTGTAGCTCTGGGCAAGGCTTCTGCTTCAACCCACTTGGTGACATATTCTGTTGCCACTAGAATGTATGTTTTCTGGTTTGATGGTGGGTTGATTGGCCCCACGAAATTAAGGGCCCATCGCTCAAATGGTTCGATGACTAACTATGGTTTCAAGGGCATCTCATCTGAGTGACTAGGGCATCCCGCCCTCTGGCAACTATCACATGCTTAGACAAATTTCTTTGCATCTTTAAAAATTGTGGGCCAATAATACCTTGTATGTAACACTTTATGTGCAGTCCTGTGATCAGCAAAATGTCCACCACATGGTTGGTCATGGCATGCTTTCAATATATCAAAGATTTCATCTTGTCAAAGCACCTCCTGATTTGCATGTCTACCCCTATGTGAAACAAATAACCCCCAATCCAGGAAAATCTGGTACTTCGCTGGACAATCTGTTTCAGCTCATTAGGGGTTAGATGCTTTGGTAACTTACCTACTACTAGATAATTAGCGACATCAGCATACCAAGGTGTTTGAACAGCAACAAAAAAGAGATGCTCATCCGGAAACTGATCTTCAACTGCTACTGCATCGACTGGCTTTAGCATTCTTGAGAGGAAATCAGCTACCAGGTTTTCTTTGCCAGGTCGATCCTTGATTGTAATGTCAAACTCCTGCAATAAAATCAGCCATCTGGTGATTCTGCCATTTGTGACAGCTTATTTGCTAAATACTTTATAGCAGAATGATCTGTGTACAAGATAACGGGATATCCAGTGATGTAATGTCTGAATTTATTGATAGCATGTATAACAGCTAGAAATTCCTTTTCAATTACAGTATAATTTAATTCAGCAGGGGATAGATTTTTGCTAATGTAATAAATGGTGTATGGTTTTCTATCCTCCTCTTGGCCAAGGACCGCTCCAATGGTTGTATTTGAGGCATCGGATGATATTTGGAATGGCAAATCCCAATTTGGTCCCCGAAGGACTGGGGCTGTAGATACAAGCTTTTTCGGGTCATTGAAAGCACGTTCACATTTCTCTATCCAAAGGAAATCAATATTACCAGTTAGCACATACAATGGTGCAGCAATATGTGAATAATGTTCTATAAATATTCTGTAATAACCAGAGAATCCAAGAAATCTACGTACCTCTATTTGAGTAGTAGGAGTAGGAATAAGCAAAAGTATTTGGGTTTTGGCTGGGTCTACCTAAATGCCGACTGCTGAAATATAGTGCCCTAGAATAAGTCCTTCTATCATCATCATGTAGCATTTTTCATGGCTTAGACAAAGCCTGGTAGCTATACAGCATTGTAGGACTTTTTCTAGTGTTTCCAATGCTGGATCAAACTCCTCTCCGTATGGAGTGAAATCATCCATATATACTTCCAATCCTTAATTTATTAAATTTGCAAATATGCTAAGAATAGCCCTTTGGAATGTGGCAGGGGCATTACATAAACCAAAAGGTAAAACTCGGTAGGAAAACGTTCCCCAAGGACACGTAAAAGTAGTTTTATCCTGATCTTCAGAGGCAATCTGTATTTGGTTATACCCACTGAAGCCGTCAAGAAAAGAAAAGAATTTCTTTCCTGCCAAAGTATCCAATACTTGATCGATGAATGGGAGAGGAAAGTGATCTTTCTGTGTTGCGTTATTTAGTTCTCTATAGTCCACACAGATTCTCCACTTCCCATTCTTTTTTGGTACCACCACAAGTGGGGAGACCCATTTACTATCAGAGATAGGGTAGATGAAGTTAACATCTAAAAGTTTTTGGAGCTCATCTTTTACTACTTCTTTTAGATGAGGGTTTAGTCTTCTCTGAGGCTGTCTAACAGTTTTTGCATCATTTTCTATGTAGATGTGGTGTGTACACAATTGAGGATCAATTCCTTTCATATTGGGGTAATCCCATGCAAATGCATCTTTATATTTTGTTAAAATATGGATGAGTTTTGTTTCTTGTTCTGGTGTAAGGTCGACGTTAATGTTGAAGGTCTTCCCAGGTTCGATTTCCACTATTTTACTATGTGCAACTGAAGTGACAGGGATTGTATGGTCATGCACATCTTTCAAAGGTTCCTCTTCTACTTCGTTATCAAATGCTGCTTTTATCATATGACACTGGGTACGAGATGTGAGTT
>APFE031008828.1:0-27967 GCA_000404065.3 Pinus taeda
AAGGCTTTACCTAAGTAAGGAGACTTTGTCACTAAAGAGAGAGAGAGCTTGTCCCTCACCCCTTCAAGCTTTTGCAAGACTTGTGTAACTGAGCACCCAGCCAAAGGAGGACTTGACGTCAGGACGCTGGTTGTATTCTCCTTTGTTGATTATTAATAATAGATGACTATCATTATGGTTCCATTCTCGTTGTACTTGTAATGGTTGATGTTGACTTATATCCTTCCTGACTGATGTATAATTGCATATATTAGATTTCACGCTTGTGTTTGTGTTGTTCTCTTTGTGTGCAGGTGCCCATTCACGTGGATAGTGGAGGACCGTGACCGGCCAAGGCAAAGGAACGTGGGCGACGTCTCTTCTCCAAACTAAAGCGTTGGATCTCAAGTAGGTCTCCATCACCTACCTTTTATTTGCAATTAGGAACTTGCGTGATAGCATTGTTTGATTGTTGCTAGACCCGTTCTGGGCTAGTAGGGATCGCCTCTATCTGTAGAGGGGATTTACCTCTCTAACACCTGGTCAAGTGCATGACGTATGAATAAAATAATGCACATGTGATGTCCAACATCACTCCCTCTCAACTAGAGAGGATATCCCTATTCTCCTTTTAAATTTATAATATACTTGTGCTCCTATTCAAGGAGACTCCTTTAATCCCTCTCAAATTCATAGAATATTCCTAACTTCCTTTTCTACTAGAGAAGTCATAGCCATAAGGTCTCAAGATTTTTTCCATACTTTTTTTGTATGACTCCCTGTTTCCTTCGCACCTCATTATATCGAGATTGCTTCCTTCCTACGTATCTTGGAGCTATATTCTTATGTTAATCTTGTGACAGGTTCTAGGTCATCAATTTCGCACATCATTTCTTTTCAATGAAGGAAATATATTGAGGCTTCCCAAATTTTTAGCTAATCATAGCTTCCTCAAGAAAATGATCTCCTTTGATCGTATTACAAACTTTGACCTTCAATTTATCTTACCATACTACTACCTTTCAATCCTAAGATGAGTACATCATGACGTCAAATTTTCTAGGTATCATATATTGAGTTTCTCTTAACATTCTTCATGTATTTCATCCATACCATTGAAATTGCCTCAACTGTCATCATGTGTTCCTGCAATGTCCTTCCATGTAGAAAAACAATATGTTAACTAGATAACCAATAATAATTATTAACATCAGACTTACCTCATTGTGATAACTTTCTCATGATCACCATCTTCAAGTTCCATCTCCACATGAATCTTCATTCATGCCTTAGAGTGCCCAAGGATTGAACTTGATTACCAATTTACCATTTTCTTTTGGAAAATATAATAGATGTTGATCACATATACACATACACACACACACACACACACCACACACACACCACATATATATATATATATATATATACATTATATTTCTAGCAAGAAAGTATCATATTATCCATTCTAGAGTAGTAAATTCATCTTTTTAGGCATGATAACCAATGAAAGGATTCATATCATTAATTTATGACCAAATTTTCTTAGATGATTCTTTGTCACATGAATTACCAATTACTTCAAATTGCCATTGTTATCTTCTCTCTCACACACATATATTTATATATATTATTATATTATATTAATATATTTTATATAATATATAATATATAATTATATATTATATATATATATATATATATCTTGTGTGTGAGAGAGAAAGATTATACTTATTTCTCCATTTCCAAATGGTCTAGCAGAGAAGGTGTGGAATAGTTCTCTAGGCAGGTTTCTGTTTATTCCACCATCCCATATAATCTGCAATGCCCTGATATTGATAATATGGAAAACCAAAACGTATAGCTAATTTAATCCATACCTGGATCACCTTTTGACATTTGAGAAACATATGATCATTATCCTCCACCTCCTATTCGCAAATCACACATATACTGGGCCCGTGCCATTGACGCTTTTGCAAATTCTCCCACATGAGATTCTTTTTGTGGTATACTAACAATGAAAAGAAAATGATTTTAATAGGAATATGATTACTCCAGAGGCTAGTAAGAGTCGGGTTCTCCATATTGCTACTGTCGCCTCCACATAAAGTAGTATATACATCAGCCACGAATATGTTGCCCGCCTTCATCTTCCTCGCCCACACCATTCTATCTCGATGTTCCTCTTGGCATATACCAAGAACTTTATAGCCTGCACAAACATTCTTCCATTTTGTAGCCATGTTTCTGTCCATCACCAATTCATGTGAATTTTTCCATACAGCATATCTATCCCTCCATGTGTTAATCAATTGATTCCATAAAAAAATACCATGATTATAAAGAAAATTTAGTAAAGTTTCAGAAAAATAGCAGTCCTCATTGACGTCGAGTATCTTGTCCACCCCAATAATAATCGACTATCCCAATCCCATACTCCACATCAATTTTTGTATGAAGTAAGATGACACCTTTTGCATACCGTTCCAGACAGCCGATCCACATGATAAACCAATGCCATGTTTGCGATACCAAAATAGAAATTCTCGATTCTTCATATATTTATGTTTAGCACCTTTCTCTGTATACCATATCCGAATATGGCACACCAAAATGATTTCACCTGTAGTGAAATTCCAAAGGATTTTATATTCATTATACCCTATCGTCCCATATTTTTTGGACGAGCAATATGGGACATTTTAGTTAAGTGAATTTTGTGGTGATCATTGCTACCAGTCCATATAAACTTGGCCATAATAAGATTAATGATTTCTATAATGGCCATCGGGATCTGATATAAATGTGCCCAATAAACCCCAAGTTGTGCAAGAACAGCCTACGTGAGAATCAGACGGCCCCGAGAGACAGACAACAAAATTCCCATCCAACAACCTGTTTGAAGAAATGATCAACCAACCATTGCCAATCAAAGTTACTGCAACAACTTGGTTTAATGTGATATCCAAGATATTGCATACCAAGCAACATTGGTTCGACATCAATGCCAAAAATATTTTTGATATATTCAATGATCTCCATATTGCCATAATCATGATATATAATAGATTTATGCAGATTCATACTCAAGCATGAAGCAATAGCAAATTTGTTAAAAATATGGAAAATGTTCAGCCATGGAAGACGATTCAGCATTGCCATAATAAGCACGTCATCAACAAAAAAGCTATGATAAATTTTGATATTGATACCCATTACCAGTGCTTGAATGTGTTCCTCCTCTACCACTTTTTTGATGTGTAAACTCAATCCATCCATAGCTAATATGAACAGGAGGGGAGATAGTGAACATCCCTGACGCAACCCATGTCCAACCCGAAAAAAGTGAGTTGGAAATCCATTAACAATTACAACGTAGTTTATATTCAAGACACAAGTCATGAACCAATTCACACATCTAGGTTGTAAACCAATTTTGAACAATACCATTCTCAAATAACCCCAATATACGCAGTCATAAGAGTTTTGTAGATCCACCTTCATAATTCCAGCATTGATGTGATTTGTGCTATTGTATTATCACACACTATGTTATATTTTCTTTGTGCGTTAGCTCATTATTTGCCTCTCCTTTGTTATATCAAGAATTTTTATATATTCTACATGTGGTGGCTGCAATATCTCAGTATTCTTATTGTATTCTCCTTCCACAGAACGTTGTTATTCACCGGGGCTATGTTTTTTTTTCTAAATAAGATTACTCTATTAACATAAAAAAGGGGTAAAATTACAATGTGACCGAAGTCAAAAACATTGCCCTCAAGGAGATGCAGAGAATATCAAAAACACTGCCCATGATAGGGAGCTTAGTCTAGAACCAGTTATCAAAACCCACGCAAGGGAACAAGTGGTGACCCTCTTGATATTACAAAGTTTACAGAAATTCACAAAAACTTGTAGTTTGAACCAAAACTTGCAGGAATGAACCCACATATCAGTTTGAACAAAAAATTGCCCGATAGAATGGGCCGCAGGACAAGATAACAAGGCAACAGTGAGCAAACTAATCATCCGGAGGCTCTTCCAGAATTCTGCACCAACCAAAATCAAGCAGATCCCTTGCAAGAGTAGCTTTAGAAGGACCAGGATCCGCCGACGCCATCACAAGGTCAAGAGCATTGCGAGCTTGTGCCTCCAGAGCCTACAAAGACATGCTACCAATCCCCCTCTGGAAAAACGGATTTGGAGCAGAGACAGAGCCAGGGCCCTCCAGATGAGAGCTAGACTCTCCCACCTGGGCTTCCTCATGAAAGACCACTGAAATTTGCGCTGTAATCCTTGGGCAGTTCAGAGAACAGTTGAAGGTGAAAATCGTGTGGATGCGATAAACATATCGGAAGACAGGCTGGGAGGATCAGAGCCGCTTGAGGTGAAGCAAATGAACCCAACGTTCTTCAAATGCCGAGGTCCTTCATTCAACAAGTGTTTATCTGTGCGGTACTAGGTAGGGAGGTGTCATCCCACCTCGCCCCACCCCTGTCCCATTGCATTTACATCCTGGCTAAAAACCCGCATCCGGGGCACCGGGGCTATGTTATATCCTATATGCAAACAATTTTTTGCTCGTGTTGGCTTTATAATAAGACTATGTGATTCATTTCACTAGTTTCAATCCCACTTCTTCACCCCTGTGAGCATCAGCCGATGCAGTGAGTGCTAAGTGGACTATTTAAAAATCATGAGAAATTAGTCAATTACAACTACCTCTCATGGAAATGGTCATAGATGAATGACTTTCTGAACGCAGTTGAATCCCAAAATGATATCTAATATAATGCACTGCGAAAGACCCTCAATGCTTAATTACATAAGAGTGAAGGGAGCTCTACTTGAATGGTTCATGAGGCACAATACTTGCTAAGGTTTTGCAAATGAGGTAGCAAGCTAAGTGGGCTTCATTGTGGGAAAAACTCCACAGTGAAGCGCGCTTGAGCCAGAGGTGATCTGGGATGGGTGACCTCCCGAGAAGTCTTGGTTACCGGGTGCAAGCCCCAGAAATGATGATTGGCACTATGTGATTCATTTCACTAGTTTCAATCCCACTTCTTCACCCCTCTCAGCATCACCCGATGTAATGAGTGCTAAGTGAAATATTCCAAAATCACGAGAAATTAGTCAGTTACAACTACCTCTCATGGAAATGGTCATAGATGCAATGAGTGCTAAGTGGAATATTCAAAAATCTTGAGAAATTAGTTCGCTACAACTACCTCTCATGGAAATGGTCATAGATGAATGACTTTCTTAATGCAGTTGAATCCCAAAATGATATCTAATATAATGCACTACGAAAGACCCTCAATACTTAATTACATAAGAGTGAAGGGAGCTCTACTTGAATGGTTCATAAGGCACAATACTTGCTAAGGTTTTGTAAATGGGGTAGCAAGCTAAGTGGGCTTCATTATGAGCAAAACTCCACAGTTAAGTGCGCTTGAGCCAGAAACGATCTGGGATGGGTGACCTATCGAGAAGTCTTGGTTACCGGGTGCAAGTCCCGAAGGTGATGATTGACGCTATGTGATTCATTTCACTAGTTTCACTCCCATTTCTTCACCCTTGTGAGCATCACCCAATGCACCCGATGCAATGAGTGCTAAGTGGACTGCTCAAAAATCATGAGAAATTAGTCAGTTATGAATAACTCTCATGGAAATGGTCATAGATGAATGACTTTATGACTACCTCTCATGGAAATGGTCATAGATGGATGACTCTCCTAACGCAGATGAATCCCAAAATGATATCTAATATGTGTTATATCATCTTTTCCTAAGAAGTCTTTACTCTACCTGCTATTTTTAGGAATTAAGGTAGATAATTATATTACAGATATCACAGTATTATATGTGTTATATTCTTTACCTTCTCTTCAGAGGAAGGAATATATTGGATAATGGCATTATATTTTCTTTTCCTAAAGAGTCTTTACTCTATCTAATATTTCAAAGAATTTCTTAATATGCTCGGTATTATATGTGTTATATTTTTTATTTGGTATTGAGAGGAATTAAGATAGATAATGCCATTACATGTGTTATATTTTATTTTATTTTTAATATTTTTTATTCTCTAATATTCAAAAGAATCAAGCTAGATAATATTTCTAAAAATTAAGGTAGATAATTGCATTACAAATATTCTCTATTCTTAACATTGACTATATTATATGTGTTATATTCTATTTTGAGGAATTAAAGTAAATAATCCCATTACAGATGTTCTCTTTCCCTAACAGTAATATTGACTGTATTATATGTATATATTCTCTATCTGCTATTTAGAAGAATCACGATAGATAAACATTACATATGCTATATTCTCTTTTAAGAATTCCTTAGTATAATTGATATTCAAGGGAATGAAAGTAGGTAATATTGAGGAATCAGGGTAAATGATTTACAGATATTCTCAAAATAAATGATTTACAAATATTCTCTTTTCTTAATATTAACAATATTATATGTGTTATATTTTCTATGTGCTATTCAAAAAAATCAAAATAGATAATTCCCTTACTCTACCTAATATTCCAATGAATGAAGATAAATATTTCCCAATGTTAATCAAAATAGATAATCCCATTGCATATTAAGATAAATGCGTTATAACCAGAACTTCGAACACTGGTGAAAGAGAAACAACAAACCGTCACCACCACGGCACCTACACGAGCTGGACTTGGTATTTGTTGTTTTATATCAATAATGTGTTATATTCTCTTTTCCGAAAAAGGTCAATATTCGCGTTGATTGTAGTTTGTTCTTTTCCACACGAAAAAGTCGATATTCGCTTTGGCTCTAGTTGATTTAAAAGAAAAAAAGAATCGATATTCGCGTTGGCTCTATTATCTGAAAAGAAAAAAAGAATCGATATTCGCGTTGGCTCTATTATCTGATGTGTTATATTTTTCTCTATTGGGTTCAAGTCGCAGGATAAGTATCCAACTAGCTTTCGTGAGGCTACTTATCCAGCAAACGTTGAGAGTTTGGGAAGTCGCCAGGCTCTATAAAAGCTCCTCCTCTTAGCTTGACTTCAACACTAAGATCCTTTGTAGCACGTAAGTCTGTAGCACGTTATTCGGCCTCTGCAGCAAAGGTAATACGAATATACTTTGCGAGTCAGTTATGGTTTATGACTGCTGCCGTATGTACATCATGTAGTTAAGGCCGTAGTTTAATTGTTCGTAGTTTTAAACGTTTTTTTATTAAAATTTTATAAGAATTTGTTTAAATTAATCGGTAATGTTTGCGCAATTTAAATGTTCAGAGATTTTTCCAGGGAAAATTTATTTATGTATTCACAAATAAACTTCAAACTAAAAACCAAATTGCCAACAAAATATTAAACCAGATTTTCACTAAAAGCAGCACAACTAGCTAATAGTTAGACAATGGCTAGCAAATAATTAGACAATGCATATAGTTAAAGTCTATTTAGATCAGTGATCTAATCAGTGTCGCCCTGTATGTTTGACTTATTACTGGTGGGTGGATGAGCTACCAACTAGCGATTTTAAATGCTGGGTTCTACTTTATTATGAATACAGGTGATCTACTTGCATTATACAACTGTTATAGAACAGATATATAGATTTTGTTTTTTCTGTCAATTCCTCTTCTTCTTCTGTTGCTGTGCTGTTTTCTCTCTTCTTTTTCCTATGTTCAGAGATTTTTCCAGGAAAATTTATTTATGTATTCAAAAATAAACTTCAAACTAAAAACCAAATTGCCAACAAAATATTTAACTAAAAGCCGCACAACTAGCTAATAGTTAGAGAATGGCTAGCAAATAATTAGACAATGCATATAGTTAAAGTCTATTTAGATCAGTGATCTAATCAGTGTCACCCTGTATGTTTGACTTATTACTGGTGGGTGGATGAGCTACCAACTAGCTATTTTAAATGCTGGGGTTCTACTTTATTATGAATACAGGTGATCTACTTGCATTATACAACTGTTATAGAACAGATATATAGATTTTGTTTTTTCTGTCAATTCCTCCTTTTCTTCTTCTTCTGTTGCTGTGCTGTTTTCTCTCTTCCTTTTCCTATGTTGCTGTTCTGTTTTGTCTACATAGAATTCAAGCAAATGCTTGCTCCTCGTGAGGGATATTTACTTTAGAACATTTGGTGGGTCATTTTTATCTAGAGTACAGATTTTGACATTAAATGAGATAAATAAGACAGTAAATTTTTTAACCCATTATGTGTAATTTTCCAAATATTTTTGGAGCTAAATTCAGCGTAATTGGTGCGTTCTTCTTGCAGTAAAGTTTTTAAGTGTGTTTTTTCTTTGGCCAACACTAAGTATTAATGATCGGATCACATTCTATATTTTTAATATTGGGCAGTCTCCAGTTTCTTATAAATATATTACTTTCCTAAATTACATAATAATATGCAACACATATTTAGGTTTTGTCTGTGTCAATTTCTCTTCTTCTTTGTTTTTCCTGGTATCTCAAAATTCTGGTTAGTGCTCTCTGTTTTAAAAAAAAAAAGAGTAAGACTTGTAATCTAAAATTGGTTATGTTTAAATATAAATATTTTGTGGTTTAATATGTTATTTTTTTTTTATAATTAAAATATTCATGTGGTTTTAATGATTAAGAGCATGGGTTTTTTTTAAAAAGTTACAGGTTTAAAATCAGAGAGGTAGAGTATGTATGTTTTTATAGATTTAGCAGTTAAATTAGTTGTTCCACAAAACAAAAAGATCTTATACACTAATTTGGTGTCTAATCCTTTGTCTTAGAAAACAAAAAAATCTTATACACCAATTTAGTGTCTAACTTAACTGTAACCTTAATAATTATTCATTGCCCTATCACACTTGTTTTAGAATACTATCTGACCACCACTACTTTTATGTAAACCAGGTTTTGATGGCTAGCACCATCCTCCGAGCAATTGGGCTATGGCTAGCAGATCACACGCTGGATGAATTAATTGAAGAAACTTCCGGTCCCGATATTACAGCAGAAACAAGCAGAATGGGGATATTGCACTTTATAGAAAAGAAGGATAAAACTGATAGTGAAAGGATGATGTGGGGATTGTTACACACATATAATGAGATCTTCAAAGAAGCAAACGTATTGCTTTATTTTAAGAGGATTTCAGGTGTTATTGCTATGGGTGGTGTTATAAAAAATCATGGAGGTTTCCCCAATCTCCATAAGTTCTGGGAAATGATAGTAGGCAAGAAAATCTTCTCTTCTGAGTTGAGAAAATCTCGCCCAGAAGTCCACCCAGAGGTAAGAGCGTTATTAAAAACTCAAATGATTTTGTTAATAGAATATGTGGGCTTCACGAGAAAGGAAGCTCTAGATATGATAGAAGAAAACTGGTACGACGAGTTGAGGATGGAAAGAAATTATCATTATGGGCATTACTGGGAAACACCATGCTGTGTCCTAGTCCCTCGCAAGGTATCATTAGATATGTTTTGCAGATATGGAAGAATTTGGGATGCAGCAGAAGATAAGTGGTATGCCGGAGTAAGGAAAATCTATAAGGAGGAAATATTCGGTAAAGCTACGAATAAAGCTCTAGATCCCACTCCCAAAGGATTAAAATTCTGGGATCCTCCTACAGAATATGAACCAGCAAGAATAGATGTAAATGGAGACTGGTTTAATGAAGATGCAGAAAGAAGTGCACAAGAATTATGGAAAATACTGGCATCTACTAATGAGTGGCCTGGTTGGGATGAAGCGAGAAAATATTGTAACCTAGAACTACGAGATCTTAGTATAAAGATCCCACTGATTCCCAAAAAGTAAAGTTGGCTTCATCTGCCGTGCGACTCTTGGCAAATGCTCCTCGCAATCCATCCATAGGTCTGTCAAGAAAGTCGAACAATGTGCATTCCAGGTGTGAGCTTACTCATTATAATATTGTTCAAAATAATAATTACTCCGCCATGGAGTGCAATCAATTTAGAGTTGAGTCGGGTATGAGTTAAGTGAAGTTTAATATTAGTAGTTTGAGTTCACTCTATATGTGGAAAGTAGGTATGAGTTCAGTTGAGTTCAATAGTCGTAATTTGAGTTTACTTTATATTTGGAAAGTAAGTGTCTATATGTTAAATTATGTTGGATGAGTAGCTAGTGTAATAAAAGCATAAATATCTCTTATCTAGTTTATTGTAAGAATCAGGTTTGTGTGATCAATAGAAAAGAACAACAATTTCTATTGTTTGTGTGTATTAATTTGATGATAAGGTAGTTGGTGGTTCATTGTAAGAATCAAGTTTGTATGATCAATAGAGAAGAAGAACAACCCATATTGTTTCTGTGTATTAATTTTTGTATTAGTTTGATGATAAGGTAGTTCGTGTTTCAGTATGATGAAGGTGTTATATTATATTTTTCATAGTATAATTTTTTAAAGAAATTTGGTCTTTTATTTATAATGTATTTTTTGAATATTTAAATAAATTTAATATAATTAAAATATTAATTTATTATATATAAAATTTAAATAATTCCAGCCAATTAAATAAAAAACAAATTGTAATATATATATTATATATATAATATATATATAAAACCAAAAAATAATTGGAAATGTTTAATAATTATTCTCTAAATAACAAAAATATATGAATAATTTTGTTCCGTTTTTTTTTTTTTAATCAAAGAGTTTTTATTAAATCATTTGATTACATCTAAAGTACAATTTTTCAAAATTTTACTGGCCTCACTCTTACTAGATTTATTTGCGAGTAGGTACAAACCCCTATAAAACGAAAACTTCCAAAAAAACATAAAAAGCCAAAACTAGAAAGGCAAGTGATACCAAAAAACCTGCAAGATCAAGATATAGCCAACAACCATTGAAGAATTGACGAGAGCAAGGTGGTCTAGTCCCAAGCTAGGATATGGTAGAGTTCCAAAGTCACAATGGAAATGTTTCTCCATATGGCCAGA
Source organism: Pinus taeda (assembly GCA_000404065.3). Classification (NCBI taxonomy): domain Eukaryota; kingdom Viridiplantae; phylum Streptophyta; class Pinopsida; order Pinales; family Pinaceae; genus Pinus; species Pinus taeda. Next base: position 10,942 of record APFE031008828.1, read on the forward strand.
CCCGCCTTCAAGCCAATCCACCTTCCCTTCAATACGCCTTTGCCCCCTCATTAGGCTCACCAAGTGATCATGCATCTACCATTGGTTGCGTTGAAGATCGTTCATGAAACTTATGACAACATGTCAATCATCATGACGAGGGCAGTTGAGCTTGTCCAAAGTGATAATAATTTTCCACTCAACACTACCAATATCATTAGGTAAGGGGGGGCTAGTTATAGTTCCATATGGCTGAGTAAGCACTGAGTCTATGGCCTCACCCTATCCATGATCTCCTCGCATATGCCCCCCACGTAGCCCCCTTTCTCCCAACCATCTTCTTGCCTATCCTCATTGGCAGAGCATTGTCAACTAGGTTGCTTTCTTGCTGATGGTAACACTCCCCCAATCAAACCCCCACCCAAAATCAAATTTAACAACCCTAAAACTCTAGAGCTTCTAGCATAAACAAGAAAATCACACACTAGTGAGTGAACCAACAAGCCTTTTTACTGCAAAACACTACATATACAAACCAAGAAGACCTTCACAATGGTTGGGTCAGCTACCACTAGACACCTCAGAAGCGTTGAAATGCTAGCGACCACAAAATGCACCTGAGGTCAACACGCAATTATAGTTAGCTCCACAACTTCTTGCGTTAACCCACTAAGTCACAACGAACTCAGGACCTCCAAACTAATACAAAGGGATGTTAAATGAGCTCAAACACTATACCAATAAGTTCAGTACCAGAACATCATACCTTACGGCTTCCTCTGCCCCCACCGAAATGGACATATAATGCATGCTACCGAGTGCCAAAAGGTTTTCCCAACCTGACAAGCGAGAAGCTAAAAGCAATTCCCATAGTCTAAGGCCCTCAACCCTCTAACAAAATAACAAACCTGCCATAGCCTGGAGCTAACACAAAAGGCTTAAAATACAATGAACAACAACCAACACCTAGCGCCACCTTACAATAGCTTTGAAACCAATCTCTTTAGAAATGAATCAGACAGATTGAGGGAGAGAACCATACTTTCTTAACTCATTCCAAGCATGGAGCTTCCACGACTCGTTTTGGAGCAATATCGGTGCACCACAGCATAAATTGGCTAGACAAGACTAATTGACTCTCTAGAAAACTTCAAGCAACCTCACCATATTCCAGGATCCCAATTAAGTTTCAATTGAATTGATTGTCCTCCTCTCTAACCTCCCAAGACAAAACAAAAACACCCCTCGACAAACACTCCCAAGACGCACAGACAACTATCCCCATTATCCTCGCCACCCTACTTAGAAAGTGCATGTTAAAATTACTCCCATGTCCATCTCATACAAGTCTAAATAACCTACAAACAACAATCAGGCTCTCTTTCCCGCATCAGTATCACAACACTGCAAATCCACCTAAATTCCATTAAATATAATAACTATCGAGTAACCTCAGCCTCCTCTCTCACACGAGCGTGCATGTCACCGGGTGCCACACCACCCCTCATTAAATTCCTAGAGGATCATTGGAGTGGTGGGAACCCCCCCACATCTCCATGCAATGACACCCCATTAGGAATATTTTGTTCAAATTACAATAATTTTATTTTTATTCATAAATTATATATTAGATGTTGAAAGTTTGGAAGTGTTAGTCCACTCATACTATACTCATCATTAAAAAATAATCATCCTATATGCCTCTTAATTTCATATTTATCAAATTTCTAAAAGTGCAAACCTTCTTACAAATCTATTTTATAATACAAAACATGTTACTCCATTCAATATTAACCGAGAATCAATTTAGATTTATCTCAGCTTTAAATTTATCAAATATCTTAAAGTCAAAGCTTTAAAATGCAAAATTTTAAAAAAATTACACTTAATTTGTACTTTCCCAATCCTTAACAAATATCATTTTAAAATAGATTTATTCCATCTCTACAAGTGCATTCATATTTCTTTTATTAAGTTTAAAGTCATAATTTTGTTTTTAGTAATAATACAGCTATTTGTACTTTCCCAATCTTAACAAATATAATTTTAAAATAGATTTATTCCATCTATCACGAGGTTTAGGTAATAACAGAACTGTTCGAGTTTAAACCCGCGGTAGGCCGATTGGTCGGATCCCCTTTTGCCATTTCGTCGGCCATCTATCACGAGGTGCGAGTTCAATCTTTCAAGTGCACTCGAGTCAGGTTTCGAAGGTCAAGCCAAATGGTATACGGCTACGACTCACCATAAGACCATTACCCTCGAAGAAAAAGATAAAACTATTCAAATTTAAATAAAACTATTCGAATTTAAATTTATAATTTAGCCATCAAATTAATTAGCATGTAAAAAAATTTATTTACATGATAAAATTAAATATTTAAAATCAATATATTATAAAATATTTCTTTATTGCAATTAATTTTTCTGGTTCTAATGAAGAATTATGATAAATATTAAGTATTACTGCATTTTTTTTGCAAAAGAACTTGATATTCACCCAATCATATTTATAAATATCAAGTATTACTGCATTTTTTTGGCAAAAGAACTTGATATTCACCTAATCATATTTATAAAGGAAACATATATGTACAATATTTTCATAGTAATTGAAGTTGATAAAAATGTTTGGCTTATCAATATTATTTTAACAATGGTATATTGATATATACATACATTAATCATAAATTTAATGTGCTATAAAAATTTGTAAAAATGTACATTTGTGTTATAAAAATTTGTAAATGTGCTCATTGACAAGTTTTATTAATAAATACTTTTTAGAAGTGATTTCAAATATAGAAATAACTTGATTTCAATTGCATATTGTTACATACATAAATTGAACATAGACTTCATTTTCTATAAAAACTTGTAAAAATGTTTATTTGTGCTATAGAAACTTGTAAAATTGCTCATTGACAAGTTTTACTACTAAATACTTTTCGGAAGTGACTTCAAACATAGACATAAGTTGATTTCAATGGCATATTGACACATACATAAATTGATCATAATCTTAATGTGCTATAGAAACTTGTAAAAATGCTCATTTGTGCTATAGAAACTTGTAAAATTGTTCATTGACAAGTTTTACTAGTAAATATTTTTCGGAAGTGACTTCAAACATAGAAATAAGTTTATTTCAATTGCACATTGACACATACATAAATTGATCATAAACTTAATGTGCTATAGAAACTTGTAAAAATGCTCATTTGTGCTATAAAAACTTGTAAAATTGCTTATTGGCAAATTTTACTACTAAATACTTTTCAAAAGTGACTTCAAACATAGACATAAGTTGATAGCAAGTTTTACTAATAAATACTTTTCCGAAATAACTTCGAGCATAAAAATAAGTTAATTTCAACTTAGAGAAAACAAATAATATGCATTATCTCATATGTTCTGCAAGTTTTTATACATATTACTATGCAAGTGCAGTTATTTATGAATTTTTCCAAGTGAAAATGCATATCTATTTTTTTTTATAGATATAAATGATTTCAAATTTTATTAATATAATTAATTTTCTTAATTTTTTTTATATTTATAAAATACTTCCACGTTATATTGAGATTTTATTTTTTTTTTTCTAAATTTAAAATTAAAAATTTTTAAATATACAAATTTCAATTTAGGTGAAACTTATATTCCAAATTATAGTAATATAGAATAGTCTATTTAGAAAACGATTACTTAATATATAATTTAAAATTATATATATAAATTAATTATAATTTTTATATTTCCATCTTGTAGAGATTTTTTTGCTACCATACAAATATTTATTAAAAAAAAATTATCGCATTAAAAAACTATATAATAAATAAAAATATTTAAAATCAACAAATAACAATATATAAAAAACGTTGATATCAATATAGAGGCTACTATTAGTAGTTTCCCTTTATGCACGAGCCTCCCTTTATAAAATCAACTTTTCATAAATAAGAGTCTCCCATTATAGGATGATTAGTCACATCGGAGACTATGCAATAGGGTGGGTGTAGGTTAATCATGAATTTTTATAGTTAATGGAAATTTCAAAATATATTTCAAAATTTTTGAGTATTTAAATATCCCTTAAGAAAATAAAATTGAGTGTTTTAATATTTAATAATAAAATTAATATATTAAACCATATAATTTTATAGTTCATTTTTTTAAAATTTCGTAATTAATTTTCTTAAAATCAATAAATTCAATTAAAATTTTAAAATAAAATAATAATAAGTATCTAAATGTTAATAAAATATGATAATATTTTAATAATGAAAATAGATATTTTTATAAATAATAGAGGAGGCAATAGGAAAAGTGATAGTGATGGCATCTAGAGTTTTTTAGTTTTCTTTTTCTCTCTCTTTTTTTCTTTTCTTTTTTTTGAGGTCATTGTGAACCAAGTTTTGTTTGGCCTTTATGTGGACATGCCATGGAGTGACACCTAGCCTTCCAACTTCCTTATCTTCATGGACTGTTATTCTCTTTAGCTTTCACCTTTTGGACTCATGCCCCCATGCATGACAATGACCTTTTACCCATCAAAAATGAAAGAAGACGGGTAAAATGAAAATATAGGAGGGCCCACTCTCCTAGGAAGCCTCTTGTGTTGAGTCTTTTTTGTGGGCTATTTTATACTTCAAAAATGCCTCTAGGAGCCCTGTTTCTTACACTGAAGGAGATTTGTTTCTTTCAACTTGGGTGAGGGGAAAACGAAATTAAGGTACCCTAATTTTTTTCCCTTATCCATTGTTTTTCATGCCCTATGTAAGCTGAATATATGGAAATACACTATTTTTTTTGCCGAAGGGGATGTGAGGCTTACACCGGTAATGGGGCTGAGTCTCCCATGGGCTCAACGCTCATTAGTGGTATCACCCTATTTTCAAACAAACAGACAAAAGAAAAATATTTTACTATTTTCATAAAAAACATGGGGGAAAATCAACTGTTTTATAGGTAAAAAAATACAAATTCATTTCTTTCAAATAACATGGGGAAAATCCATTGTTTTATAGGTAAAAAAATACAAATTCAATTTTTTTCTCTTAAGAAATTTATTGAATAAAAATGGGGCATTATCAAAAAGTTTTAATCTTTGTAATACGAAGAGAAGGTCTTTCATGACTTCTCTTTACTCAAAGCTAATAGTATAACAACAAACTCATCTATAATTTTGAACTCTAGCTTAAGTGAGGGTGCTCTGGCTGCCTCCTTCAAGGAAGGAGTTTAAGGGAGGGCTCTTGAACATGTAGAATAGAGCTAAAATATTTCATAACCCTATGTAGTAGACCAAATGGAACAAGGCCCAACCATGGTGATCAATAATCCGAAGGTTTCTACTCTTTTTCTTCTCCTCAGAAGTGGGCAGTCATTTGTAGATTTAATGGCTTTTCACAAAAACCTGAAATATTGATCTAGTGGATTTTCACTTCATGGACACAAATTGTGACATACACTTATGCTCTAAAGGGTTCTTCAAAGTCCAATTCAACACATAAAAGTGCCTAGATTTTGCTCTTCAAGAAGGGTCATGGTTCTAGGGGAATGCTGGATTATTCATCGCTCCATGTTTTTTGGAATTTGGTGCCACAACAATGGTTTACACAACCATGTCGATATGGGTGAGGCTTCCAAAACTTCCTCCTCCTTTCTAGCATCACAAAGTTCTTGAAGACATTAGAAATGCTTTGGGAAAAAAAAAAGTGACATGGAAATAACGAAAAAGGTCTCTTCACCTTTGCTAGAATATGTGTGGATATAGACCTTAGCAAAGGACTTCTGGATCACATAACTTTGAAGCATAATAATTTACAGTGGTCACAAGTTCTTGACTATGAGAATACCAATTCCAATGTTGTGAATGTTTTTAGATAGGGTGTCTACAAAATACTTTTCCACAAGCTAAGAAGAACCCAAAAAGAAGAAGAGGCACCCAGTTCAACCAAAAAGATGGAATTTTTCCGACCTTCCTCAGTCTAGAGATGAAGGAGAAGAAACAAGAGAGAATAACCAAACTCAATCTGATGCAGAGATTAATGCTCAACCTAGACATCAACTAGAAGAGGGCACCTCGACGCAATTAGGAACAGTCATGCAGGTTCAACAAGGATCTAATCCTATAGAATTGTAGATATCAAATGGGCTTAGGGGCACTAAAAAGCCCATGTTTTTAAGAGTTTAGATTCTAAAAAAGAAGCTCCCCCTATGGAAGAAGTTAGAGAATTGGCAATGGTTCCTATTGAACCAACTTTAGATGGTTGGCACAAGGTGCAAAAAAAGAAGGGTAAAAAGTGTCAGTCAAATGTTCGCTATCTTTATATTGTATGAGCATCAATTGTTATGTTTCTTTTTGTTAGCTCTTTGTCGTGAAGAGTTATTCACATGAATGATTTGTAACATATGAAAAATGTAATTTTATTTTTCCTCATGATGAATAAAATTAGGGGTCATTTTCTAGGAAAAAAAACACAAATCTCATTTTGAGTGTAAAACTCGAGATAATATTGTATATTGTATATTTATATAAATTTTACATATAAATACTCTTATTTTTAATTTTATTAAAACTTTGATAATACATATAGTTACATCTTTTGTAATCTTTTTAATTTTTTTTTTAACATGATATGCATGTTATTAATGATATATATGAATATATATTTACATGTTTTATTGATTTTCTTAATTCAATTTTTTTAGTGATATGCATATTATTAATGATATATATAAATAGACAGATAGATACATAACTTAGAAAATAAGTTTATTGTAATATTAAATATTTATATACTAATTAATTTAATCTAAATATGAAGTTTATATATATATACACATTGTTATTAATTAAGTTTTTAAATTTTTTATAGGTTTATTAATAGAATCTTTGAATAATTATTATTTAAATTTATTTTAATGTGATACGAATATTATGGTTTATTTTTGGATTCATTAAGTTGAATAAAGTTATTATTTTTATTACTTTTTACATTTTATTATTGTTGTTGTTGTTGTTGTTGTTGATGTTGTTGTCGTTGTTGTTGTTGTTGTATCCGAAGAGAAAAAGATCATCTCTATTAGAGTAAATAATATTACATTCTATGTGTGCATATAATGCACTCAAAAAGAGCTTGAAGATCCATCGCCCAAAAAGAAACAAAACCATATATGAGAAACCAATCTATAGAGAAAAATATAAAAGATAGTGTATACATCATGCTATCAAACATTTTATCTGCATCAAAATATCATCATGAAAGACCATAGAGAATAGTGTCTACCAAAAATCAAAAAACAAATTGAAACATCATCATTCAATCTCTAATCTATGGGATGTTGAGTTAATGGCCTTCAATGAAAGATATGTGGTAATATTTTGAAATGACCCCATTTAATTGCTCATAAATTTTCCATAGTCCCCAATTTTGTTTAGCGTCACCCTTACAGAATGTGTCTATTGTGTGGTTATGTTCCCTATAAATATGTCAATAAGAAATCTGATCAAAAGAAATTGTAAGTTATAATACCTCCTCAAGAATGGGAATCGGTGTGGGCATGTGGCAATACTGAAGCTCACTGAAGCTACTTACAATAACCATGGAATCAAAAAAATTCTACAAAGTACGGAATCCTTTTTTTATTGCTAAATTAAGAAGGAGCTTGATACTAATAAGTTTTGCATAATTGTTTGTTACTCTTCCTAGGCCATTGTGTAGCTTGTAAAAATAAATTTCATGGAGGTACAAAACAACCCCCCCACCACAATCTCCACCTTTTGAAGGCGCACCATCAAAATATGCCCATGTTTTTTTTTGTCAACATCTCTAACAACAATGTTTTGTCGAGTATGGACAATTTCAACAAATGGGAGAATTTCAAAATCAACAACTACTTTGGAAGCCACCTGATCAAGAATGGATGATTTATCTTGAAATATGGCCCTGTTTCTAGCATTCCATATACCCTAGCAAATTAGAGGTGGGATATTTCTATTCTATTTAGGAGAGACTTTCTCCCACCATGCTTCCCATATTTCTAAAAAATATGATCCATGCCAATTCAAACCAAGGCCAATTGGGTTCCTAATGGACTTCTAAACTTCAACAGTGAATGGATAGGAGATAAAAATGCACTTCGATGTTTCCACTTTGTTTTTTCATAGCACACACCAGTTGGGGACACTCATGCAACACCTTTGCAGATTATCCCATGTTCGTGTTTTGTTTTCCAGCAATCACCAAAAGAATAAACAAGTTTTATGGGGGCTCTTAAGATTCCAACGCTTCTTCCACTACCACACCAATAAATCTTATTTTCTTTTGTTGCAAAAATACAAATAGCCAGTTTTTGGGGTATATTCTCCAAAAGGGGAGTGTACCTAATATAGGTTGTCATTGTCCTTGCTAAGATGCACATGAGAAATATTTCAAGAAACAATATAATTGTTCCAATGTTCATAGTATTTGGATACTAATTATGATGATACTGATTGACCCACCTATTTGCTCATATGAATGTATGATGGTGATCAACGACCTGGTTTAATTTATTTTTTTCCATTTTCATTTAAGAAAAGAACCATTTCATAGGGCAGGTGATAATTTTCCCCGGAACTGACCCACTAATCTGGCCCAATTCTCAACTTTCCACCATTCCCCACTTTCCATGCAAGACAATCTTCAACCACCACTAGGGAGGGTACTATTTCTTCCCTGATAATGTAAATATTTAGTCTTTTCTTGTTGAGAGACCAAAGCCAGTCTTCAAGATAGTTGTGATAGATCTAATTCATGTGAGCTATTGTAGTCCATAAACTATTAGTAGAGATCAACCTCTAGCCTACATTAGCATCCAATGCTTTTTGCAAAAGAGGGGAGGAATTTTAAACCCCATCCTTGATATAACAATTGGGAATTATGGTTAATAGATCATATGTTGGATGAATTAATTGAATAAACTTTAGGTCCCAATATTGCAACAGAGACAAGCAGAAAGGGGATATTACAATTTATAGAAAAGAAGGATAAATATGATAGTGAAAGGATGATGTGCAGATTTTTACACATATAATGACATCTTTAAAAGACCAAACATATTGCTTTATTTTAAGAGGATTTCAGGTGTCATTGCTATGGGTGGTTTTATAAAAAAACGCGGAAGTTACCCAGATCTGCACAAGTTATGGGAAATGATAGTAGGCAAGAAAATATTCTCTTCTAAGTTAAACAAATCTCGGCCAAAAGTCCACCTAGAGGTAAGAGAATTATTACAAACTCAAATGGTTTTCTTAATAGAATATGTGGGCTTCACGAGAAATAAAGCTCTTGATATGATAGAAGAAAACTGGCATGACGAGTTGAGGATAGAAATAAATTATCATTATGGAAATTACTGGGAAACACCATGATGTGTTCTCATCCCTCGCAAGCTATTGTTAGATTTCTTTTGCAGATATAGAAGAATTTTAGACGCAACAGAAGATAAGTGGTATGCTAGATTAAGGAAAATCTATAAGGAGGAAATATTCAGTAAAGCTGAGAATAAAGCTCTAGATCCCACTCCCAAATGATTAAAATTCTAGGAACCTCCTATAAAATATGAACCAACAAGAATAGATGTAAATGGAGGCTAGTTTAATGAAGGTGGGGAAATAAGTGCACAAGAATTATGGAAAATACTACCATCTAGTCATGAGTGCCTTGGTTTGGTTGTAGCAAGCAAATATTCTAACCTAGGCATACGAGATCTTACTATAAATATTCCATTGATTCCAAAAAAGTAAACTTATCTTCATCTGCCATGCGACTATTGGCAAATGCTGCTATGAATGGACAACGAGAGCCATTATATGTGTGTGTACGTGCGCATGCGCATGTGTGTGTTTTGTTTTTAAAATTGGGATGGAAAAATTAAGCATGGAGTTCAAAGGAAATCCTTCCATATGTATGTCATGTATGTAGTGTATAAGTCAAACATTGTGCCTTTAAGGTGTGAGTTGAGTGGTATTATACCAGAAGTTGCACCAAGAGGTGCAAAGACACGTCGATAAAGTGTAGATGAATGTAAAGTGACACAGTGGCAAGGAATATTTTAGGGGCTAATACTCCCATGTGGGATAATTTTCCATGCATTTTCTAAAAATAGATTTGTTAATTTCCATTTTTTCTAAAAATGATTCACCCAAATTTTATAGTATAAAATTATTTTACCTTAAAAATTGCCAAAATTTTATAGAGACTATATAAAATCATAAAAAATTGTATATTTTTTAGTAAGGTATCAATAAAATTTTTCTTGTTTGCATATTAGGGACTATTAAGATTCACCAAGTTTTCTAAAATTTTAAGTAAATTTTATCCTTAAACTTTTCCATGCATAAAGGTAGCGCTGTAGGAATAAGGATGTGGACGTGGAAGGCATGAGGAATTAGGAGGTGAGGAGTGGGGCAAATGGGAAGTAATTGGTAAAGTAAAGGGTTTCATGAAACAAATTGCAAATATTAAACTACAAAGCTTTAGAATATTTTTTAAAACCCTATTTCAAATGCATGGAACATATTAAAAGCCTTTTTGAAAATTCAGATAAAACCAATCTAAAAGATTTTTGGTACCATATTTTCAAATTCCATGTATTATTGACTTAAAATATATTTCAATCCTCTTTTCCCCCAAAAACAGAAGAAAGCATTTGACCCTTTTCTTCCTTTTTTTAAAAATTTGTACCTGGAAAATGTTGGGTTAGTGTATTGTAGGTTGCAAAACATAAGAAAGCATTGAGGGCATTGTGCGCATATTAGGCAAGCAAGATTCAAGGAAAAAGGGAATTTTGTTTGTGGAGAGATATGTGGGACATTGATCACAAATCATGGTTTGAGTGAAGCACCATCTCCCTCTCTAAGGGCCTACTGTCTACAGATGAAGTAATCATACAAGAGCCACCATAAATTATTGAATACAAGTAATACAAGAACTAAATTCCAAAATTCAATACGATTTCATTTCAGAAAATGTTATAAGACAAGAAATTGTTTAATTGTACTCCTATAAAAACAAAAAGTAATGCTAAAACATAAAAATATGTTTTGCAAGACATTATTTGAAGTGTAGCGAGAATAGTAATATAACAAATATTACACTAAGTAGGATTGTCGAAGTAAATAACCTAATTATATGTGTTATGTCTGTTGTCCATATTTAATATCTATCTTTCTTGTCTTGTCTTTTGTGTTTAGGTCACACACACATGTATTTTCCTGTAACATTTTGTACATTTGCAAATAAGAGGAATTTTTGTAACTGATTCTCAAAAATTCCTTTTTCTTTGTTTATAAGAATGAAACAAGATGTAGGTAATGAAGGAATGTAGTGGGGATGTAGGACAACTAAGGCACAATATATGTGAATCCTGGAATAAAACTCGGGGAATATTGAATCTCTAGGCATAGATTAGCATTATGCAAAACATGTGTAGATGTTTTCTCATGCCTGAGTTTATGTTATCCAGAAAGGATATGACACTATAACAATGGGTAAATTGTTGCATTTTTCATCAATTAATTAATATATTATATTGCCTTGTCTACAATTTTTCTAGTATGCATTACCAATTTTTTTATAATAAATTTCAACACATTGTTTACTAATTAGAGGGGGGCTACCTTGGACCCTTTAGAGGGGGGATACCGCCCCCCTTAAACCACTTGATAGGGGGGGCGGGGAGGGGGTTCCTGCCCCCTGTGACCCTTTCACTACGCCCGATGCAAGAAAGGGGTGACTACGTGCCCCCCCTTTGACCCCTCGGCTTCGTGTGTGGGGCTTGTTGTGGAAAGAATATAACACACACCCAACACTCCCTCTGCCCACTTGGCTTGAAATTTCCCCCTACTAGAGATCTCTGAGTGGATGTCTCCACTCGGTCTCCTCTTCGCTTCTCCAATTGTGGTTGCTCCATAACTTGTTGAGACTTCTTCTAAGATTGCATGTTGAGAGGTAATTCATGCTCCCTCTCAACCACTAAATCTCTAATCTCTGCCTTGCTCCTCAAGGCTTTGCATGCATGAGCTAAATATGATTTACTCATACTGTTATTGCTACTACTTTGTTGCTGCTTTCATACTATTGCTACAACTACTACAATAATGAGTTTGATCTATCGAGATCTTGAAGTATTAGCTTCCATAGGGCTGCTCCTTCTGAAACTAGATTCCCTCTGAGTCTTGATATCGCTATGGGAAATCCCTTTGCTCCTCAATCTACCAATATCAATGATGAAAACTCCTTTTGGTGTCACTAAACATTGACTCGTTGATCTTCCCACTAGCATCATTCTAGCTCCATTAAGAAGTCTGCACATAGGGTCTTCTAGATCTTCCCTGAACTAGAGCTTCATCAATCTACACTTGGACAACTTTGAATTCTTCTCTTCTATCATGATTTCACCTATGATACCATGTAGAAATTTCTACAAATCTAACTCTGGTACCATGTAGAAAATCCACGAAAATTCTGCTATGCTTGAATGAACAAATTTGTAACTAACTTGTAACCCAAGACACATAATTTTCTCTACTTGTTTGCAGTGGAATAGAACAAAATCTGCTATGCTTGAATGAACAAATTTGTAACTAACTTGTAACCCAAGACACATAATTTTCTCTACATATTTGCAGTGGAATAGAACAAAATCAAACACAGTCACAAATAGCCAAAAACACAAAAATTCGGAGTAACAGAGCTGCTAGTTATAGAAATTTTATTAACAAAATTGAAGAAATAAACTTAATTACCAAGCAAATTGTTTCACTAGATAATAAGGTTGTTCTCGCTTGCAACAACTCTTTCTTTAACTCCTAAATTGTTGCGCTGGCCCTGGAAATTCCTACTATTTCCTCCTACATACCAGCAAAACTTCTCTTTGCCAAACACTCCGTATAATTCTCTCCTTCATGCTTTTCCTCGCTTGGCTAGCTCACACAAAACCTTCGTACCATGCACAAACACTTTTTACTTTTACTATGCTTTATGAGTAAATCCTTTTTAATTATAAGGAACCTCTCAAAAAGCCTTTTATAAGGAGCACTAGTTTCCACACATAAAAACTTGAAAAAAAAAATTAATACCAAGCGCTTTCGAAAAGTCTTTTTTAAACTTTAAAGTTGACTTTAGTCTTCACCTTGAAAATCCTCTTGAAAAATTAAAAAAACACTTTAATATCTCCTTTGATATTTCACTCCTCAGGGCATCGTGGAAATTCAACTGCGCAGAACTGGTATAATGGCGGCAAGAGCAGAGGCCCTCTTTAATTAGCGGACGACTCGCTGACTTCCACGGGGACTAGTTTACATACTTGGGGTTTCAGTCCTCGCTCTGGTCAAAAATAAAAGTTGACAAGCTACAGCGTAGCGTTTGGCAGCAATTTTTTTTTTATTATTCTCAGCCTCTTCTTTTTTACGGTGTTCTGAACGCTGCGGCAGCAGGTTTTTTGACTTTTGAAATTTTTTAGTTTTGATACTACTTTGTTAAAAATATTTACAAATTTGACACACAAAACACATTAACTATTCCTCTATTAATGAGACAAACTTTATTAAATTTTACTTAACTAACTAACTCTTTACGCTAAAAATAATTAAAATTTCCAGCAATAATAATATTATTTTTACTTCAATACCAACATCTAATTCTAACTAATACACATATTTTTATCAATTAGATCCGCACAATTTTCTCAAAAAAAAAGCTATCCTCAAGAAGTTCATCCTGCAAAGTAACTCCACACAATGAACTTTGTCTGAACTACCTACATTTCACATTGCGGGGTTGCGATTCATTTTCCTACTCTAATAAACAACACAATCATAAAATAGTAATATTCGCATTTTCACAAACTTGTTAACCAAAAAAAAATTGAATTGTAACAAATCATAGTTATACGGGCACTGCTCCTAGGAATTGGAGAGCACGTATCCGAAACTCCCCTGCTTCTGGGAGCTTGGGAGCTGATCGGAAACGCAGAGCTTCAACGGATATTTTGGAGTTTTTTTGGGAGCTTTTTGGGAGCTTTAACTAGTACTTTGGAGATTTTCTGGAGCTTCATTGTAATTGATTTTTGACGTTTTGGGAGCTTCAGTGCAATGAATAAGTGCAAACTTTGGTGTATTTGACGTTGCCAGCTTGGGTGTTGCTTACACTGATGGAATTGGGTTTAGATGGGTGCTGCTTAAACTGATGGAATTGGGTTTAGATTTGTGCTGCTTAAATTGATGGAACCGGGTTTAAATTTGGATATGGTATGGAACTAAGAGAAACAACATGTTTATGGAAAGCCTTTCTATCCAAATGAAGATGAGGTATCTGGCCAATCCTGATCTTTGTCATTGGAAAGCTATTCATTCTCCGCATCTACGCGGATGGGGGATGGATATAAAAAAATTTAGGAAGATTGTTGGCCATTGGCAAAACCATTCATTGGAAAGCTATTCATTCTCCTCATATACGCCGATGGCGGATGGATATAAAAGAATTTAAGAAGATTGTTGGCCACTGGCAAAACCATTATTATGACAAAGCTCAATGGACAAAAGATGAATACTCAAGAGAAAAAATTGAAATATGAAATATAAATATTATTAAAAATAAATTTTTTAATTTAATTTTTCATATTATTTGTTATACAAAACTCTTTTTTATAATAACATTGGATTAAACTCTATTGTTAATAAATTTTTTTAAATTACTATTAATATATATTTTATTTGTTTCTTTACTTTATTATAATTAGATGTAATATATATAATATTGGTGAGGTTACATCAAGGGTGAAGAATTGAACCAATGACTTAACATATAGGGTTGGATGAATTTACCTAATAATCGAGTAATAACAACTTTTTTACCAGTTTGGCATTTCTGAATGTTTCTTTGCTCGAAAGGAATTTGATTGAGAAATTGTTGATGGATTAATATTTTGATTTTTTTTTACAATGTTTCAAAGTTCGATCTTTTACATGTTTTTTTGCAAGATGGAATTTGATTGGCAAGTTTATTTATTTTATTTTTTTAAATAATAATAAATTTTAATATAGTAAATATTCCACTCCAATTTGATGTTTCCTGATAAATTGGGCAAGACTCTACCTGTTGATCAGAAGTACCCACGTACCAAAACCTTGTACAACATTGTAAAAAATACCAACGTACCCAAAACTTGTGCAACATAGTAAAAAATATATAACTATATTCTGTATGGATTCAAAAATGTATTTAAAACTACTAAAAATAATAATCTCACTTAAAAAACATATTAATTCCACCAACAAAAAATACAACACAACTAAACATCAGCTATTTTAAAAAGAGAATTCAACACAAATTTTATAATTGGACTAATAAAAGATTTCTCGTCCAATATGCAATGTAGCCACAACCGGCATATTTCCCAGTCTATTAACAACAAACTAAAAGATAATATTGGTAGTTGTGTGCGAAGATAGATTGTCTCGAACTCCACTCCACACCATAAACTTTTCTCCAAACTACTTGCATTTGACATGGCAGCGTTGCAATTCATTTTACTAGTTTAGTAAACAACACACTCAAGAAACTAATATTGCCATTTTCCCACTCTCTTTAACAACCTGAAAGTTGAATTACTAAAAATATATCGCTAAAAGTTGAATTATTAAAAATATATCGCTAAATTATTTAGAATTCAAAATGTATTTTTCCACCCATGAGAAAACACAACACAACTAAACTTCAACTATTCTAAAAGACAATATAATATCCCAAATTTCATAATGGCATGAATAAATTATTTCTTGTCCAATATGTTAAGGTAACCTTAATTTCAACCTACATATTTCCCGCCAAAAAAAATATTGGCCGCTGAGATATCCTTATCATTCCGCACAACTATGTTATTTATCCGTAATATATATGAATTAATATATAATGGTGCCCCATAAAAGTTATTTGTGGAGAGTGAGGAGGTGGCTTTCATAGTAAAGTAATTTCTACACTCTCTTCAATTGAATTACTCAAATCAGATTATTACAAGTAACAAAAAAGTCAAGCATGAGCAATGTTTGGTATTACATAATATATCACTTCAAATAATTAATCATTTTAACCAAACATAAAAAATCATATTTTTAGGTCAGTTTTTTTTAAATAGTTAACCTAATTTTTGTTTAATTTTTGTCATTCACTGTCTCTTGGTGACATATGTGCTTTAATCCCGTTATTGAGTATAGGTAGTTGAAATATCTATACGAACTCAATACATCTTCCCAATTAAAAAACCTTACTTCAGATTACTTAATTCTATTGGAAAATATCTAAATGAACCCAATACATCTTCCAATTTAAAAAACCCTTATTTTCCCTAAGTATTGTAGGTATCCTTTTTTTCATTAACATTTTTTATACCATTTTATATTTTTCATTAACTTTAAGCTCATTTTTTTTATATTTACCAATATAAAAACCCTTTATTTCTATATATCCTATGCTTTGTCATTTTTTATCAATATATATCCCTAATATAAATACAACCATGATATGATGATATGATATTGGTCTCCTGATAAAACCCCAATATATATTATTTAAATAAACAACAACAAAAAAAAAATAGATAAACTAGCACATTCTAACATTGACAGCGCAAAAATTGAGACCATAAGTCGGTGAGGATGGGTTTCCTTCATCTTCACGAGATCTAAATGTTTCATGGCATCTCATCTACAGTTAAAAATAAAGTTGAATCAGGTCCCCTAAATTTATGCATCGGGATTTGTTTTAACGTAGAGACCTTATATTCATTAACTAGACTTACTAAATCAGTTACTTAGACTTAAAAAATCGCCAATGATATCTTGATATATTTGATCATACAAGCACGTGGCTATTTCGGCACCCTCTCCGATTGTGCGTTCATAAAATGTTCATGTTATTAAATGTTTACAATTTCTATAATATTATTGGCTTTTTTTTCACATATATTTTTAAACCATGTAAAATTTATTTCTAAAATATTT
>APFE031008832.1:0-15388 GCA_000404065.3 Pinus taeda
CCCCATAAAAAGTAATTCTATAGAAATATTATTATATGTATATTTTCACAACCTGAGCTAAGCTTCTAATAAAGATAATTATCCGATGCCATCTATGGATAAAATACTACAAACAATATCTAGATCAGAGATTTTCTAATTATTGGATGGATTTTTTTTATATAACCAACTTCTATTAGTGAAGCCCGACAAATTAAAAATAGTGTTCATGACAAAAATGCGGTACATTTGAATTTAGAAGAATGCCATTTGTAATTATAAATGTAGGTGCTACCATTCAAAGGGTTATAGACATTGTCTTCAGAGGACTGATTAGCCAGACTTTATCTCAAAGAAAATATCAAACCACCTTAATCATCTAAAGAAAATCTTTGAGGGATTTCAGAAATATGGCATATCATGAAATCCTAAGTAAAGAATATTTGGGGTGTCTCTGGGAAACATGTTGGGACACATTATATTAAAGAGTGGGATTAAGACAAATCCATAGCAGGTCAATACTATTGCTCAAATTCCCTTTCCCATGAACAAGAAATCGATCCAGTCCTTCTTGGGGAAGATTAATTTTCTCTGGAATTTTATCTCTAATTATGCACAAATTGTTAAACCTACGAAAGAGATGATCAAGAAGGATGAAATATAAAACTAGACGATAGAGAAAAGGATGCTTTTTACTAGATCAAAAAAATTATTATTGATGCCCCAACATTATATAGTCCAAAATTTAATATATATTTTTTGTTATACAACTTTTCTCCTAATACATTAATTGCAACTGTTCTGACTTAGAAAGAGAATCAAGGCAATGATTTTTCGATATTTTTTATGAGTGTAGGCCTACAGAGGTTATAATTGAATTCTCTCGCCAGAGATAAATAAGCCTATGCATTTTACAAGGCAATGAAGAACTTGAAGATTTACCTCTTCAAAAGCCATGTTATCATCTATGTTCGTCACCGATAGTTTGATCACACTTTGTACAACAAGAGATAGGTGAGAAGAGGAAAAACTAGATGACTACAGGTTTGCAATAATATAATTTAGAATTCAAACTACTTCATACAACTAAAGCCATGTTAAACCTACGAAAGCCATGTTAAACCTACGAAAGAGATGATCAATAAGGATGAAATATAAAACTAGACGATAAAGAAAAGGATGCTTTTTACTAGATCAAAAAAATTATTATTGATGCCCCAACATTATATAGTCCAAAATTTAATATATATTTTTTGTTATACAACTTTTCTCCTAATACATTAATTGCAACTATTCTGACTTAGAAAGAGAATCAAGGCAATGATTTTTCGATATTTTTTATGAGTGTAGGCCTACAAAGATTATAATTGAATTCTCTCGCCAGAGATAAATAAGCCTATGCATTTTACAAGGCAATGAAGAACTTGAAGATTTACCTCTTCAAAAGCCATGTTATCATCTATGTTCGTCACCGATAGTTTGATCACACTTTGTACAACAAGAGATAGGTGAGAAGAGGAAAAACTAGATGACTACAGGTTTGCAATAATATAATTTAGAATTCAAACTACTTCATACAACTAAAGGACACAGTCTTTGTCAACTTACAATAGAAGTAGTTAATTCTCTAAACGAAGACTCTTCTAGCAGGGAACAAGAAGTTGATATGTAAAACATACCAAGTTAGCCATACAAAATCGGCCTCATCTTGGTACACTGATGTACAACAATATCTAGAGAAAGGAACCTTTCCCTCGCACTTATTGATTAAATAGAGAAGGTGAATTCAATTTAACGCATTATCTTAACTGGTTGTGAATGGTGTGCTTTTTTGAAAGCACCACAATGGTGTCTTAATCAGATGCTTGCAATTACTAGATTTAGAAGTGTGTTAAATATCTTTCATGATGGGCCAGCTGGTAGACATTACACAAGTGATACTATGACTAAAAAAGTGATGCGACCTAGATATTATTGGCCCACACAATTTAACCATGAATATAACTACTCCCATAAGTTTAATATATGTCAAAGATGTGTTGGTCATGATAAGAATTCTGGTTTCCCATTATAGGCCATTTTTATCAAAGAACGATTCTAGCAATGGGGATTAGATGTCATTGGATACAGTTTTTCACGCCCATCAAAGTAACATCAATATATATTAACTGCTACAAACTACTTTATTCAATGTGATGAAGAAGTTCCTTTAAGACAAGTAAACACAAGAATTCACTCACTTCATCAAATAAAATATCACTGCAAGGTTTGGTGTTCCTACGCCACTTGTGTTTGACAATGCAACTTAATTTTCTTCACTAAAACTTTGTGATTTTGCATTGGAAAATGGTATTGTTTTAAAGAAAATATATAACAATTACCCGCAGGGAAACAATTTAGTTGAATCTATAAATAAGAATTTAATTTCAATCATTAAGAAAACAATTTACTCTTACCAAAGGAATTGACAGAAAGCATTGATTAATTCTTTATGGGCTTAGCGTGTTACCGCTAAGCGCTCTATTAAAACCTCATCTTAATTCCTCGTGCATGGCAAAGAAGTTATCCTTCCTCCAAAGTTTTACCTACCAGCCTCACAGCCTACCAAAGAATCTAAAGGAAAACCATGTCCAATTATTTAGAGTGGGATAGACATCATTCTCAAATTAGAGGAAGAAAGGCGTAAGGCAAAAGAAAAGTTTATTCTGCACTATAGTTGTATCAATCAATGGTTTGGGAGGAAATATTTGGGAATAAAGTATTTTGTTAAGGATACCTAGTCTTGAAATGGGGAAAGAACCATGAAGAGAAATGTAAACACACTAATTCCAATCCCTGTGGATCAGACCCTTCACCATTCATGAAAATATTGGTCATCATACTTATCTTCTCCAATCGTTAGATGGGAGGATTGTCGCTCTTCCTGTTAATGGCCATGATTTGACACATAACTTTCAATAGCAACCTTAGGTTTGTGTTTCTACCTATGTACATATATTTCCTTTCTCGCTTCTCTCTTCTTTTTTCATTTATGTCACGTCTTGTCTTTTATTTATTTTCTTTGTTCTGGTTAGTGTACATATATATTACCTTTTTTGGAAGTGTCTTGTTTGGTTCTAATTAATGTGGAAAATGTTTCAAAGGATATTTTGACATTAAAAAATGCTTGGTTAATGTTTGGTCCCTCTTCTCTTAGGTCTAATATATTTAAGGTAAATGATGTCAGAATGGAAAATATGATTAATTTTGAATGGAAAGATTTAAGTAGAACTGTGACACACGTATCTATTTTAGTATCTTCATTCCTTGACTTGTCACTGTAATTAAGTGGTGCTTTCGCCTATTGATCCAAGTGATTAGAGAAGAAAAGGGAGAAAACTAAAAGCTAGCACACCAATTTTAGAGGTATATATAAGATTATTTGTAAACAAGGAACAACCTCTTGATTATTAAATAAGTTGGGACCCCTCTTACACCCTACTGATATAAATGTTAATAAAATTCTAACTAGAATATTAAAAATAAAATAAGGGAGGAATGAAGACAAGTGCTTCCTACACCAAGAGGTGAATGAAGCAACTTTGTCATGGTATTGAATAGGCTTTCTAGCAGTGAAGAAATGGTTGTGTTTCCTTGAAGTGACCATGTGGGGGTACTAAATAGACCTGTTGTTAGTGGATCAACACCAAATATGCTCCAGATATGGAACTAAAACTCTAATTATGTTAAACTCATGAATATATACTATCCTTCTCCCCAATAAAAAGAATTTAGATATGGAAAGCCTTGTAAATGTGTTTGAGGTGAGAAATAGAATAGGAGAGACTATTTATATAACCATGATTAGTGGGAAAGATGAGGTGACCAACATGGTGAATCAATAATTCTTAAAAGTGTAGACTTTGTGCAAAAATATAAACTTGAACAAAGAATTTGGGCTTCTTCCATTGAATTGTCAAGTGTCGTTGCTGCTATAAAACCCTCTAAATTTTAGCTTACAGTCAAATTTTGGAGTCTCCTACTTATCATGTGAATTTTCATTTTGAGTCGTTAAAGTTGTTTCATGCTTATTCTCTAAGTTTTTCTAAGAATTCAAGTTCCTTTCTAAAGAAGTTTGAAGTGTCCTCTTCTGTTATATGAAGCCTTTGTGCACCTTTAAGAGGCAGTTCTAGTGCATTTTCTTCCATTCATTGATCATAATTTTTATTTGAACATGTTCTCGACACATTATCATGGCATAGCGCACCTTTTGGTTGCAGTTGATACTTGTGTCCTAAAGATATATCCCAAATGTCACAATTGGAGATAACTGCCACTTTATTGTCGTTTTGTTATATGCATGATTTTTTTGGGTACTTTGTATCATCTTTCAAGGTGCTTGGTTGTATATATGTGTGTGATCATGTTCAAGACCTATTATACACTCTTGTTGTCTTGTCTCATTTATCTCACACTTAGTCAATTTTGGAGTCCTTCCCTATCCTCACCTCTTCAATAACTCATGATTAATTTCAACTTCTAGGTAAGGAATGAGTGAATTTTCCATTCCTAAGACTTAATAATGAAACCCTTTCCTCTTGGACCTACCATCTATGCCCATCTAGAGGAAAATCTCCTTCACTGGCATTGAGAAAGCTCAGAGCACAATCATTCAACCTTGCTTCTTATAATTGCTCAATGTGCAAGCTTGAATCAACCTTTCCTTGAATTACACACTATGCATTCTCATTAGACAAAAGGGCCATTTTTTGGACCTTTGAAATGCACAACTTCACAATCCCTTCAGCCTCCTAGTCAACCATTATGTGATGTGTAGATACAGTGCCCAAGATTGTCACCCTTGTCTCTTGAACTTACCTTTTCTGCAATGCCTCGACCAACCTTACCTTCGATGAAACTCACACACTTACAGTGCATATTAGGGTCATCTTTCAATGGTTGCAGTTCTCAATTGTGTCCCACCTAGAATTTCCCCTCAAGCACTACACACTATGCATTCTTGGTGAGCAAGACTACCTTCTCTTCCTCCAAGACTTGCACAATGCACAAAGGATTCCCTCTTCCTTCACTTCCACTACACATTGTGCACTCCAAGTGCCCAATACTTCACTCCTGGGATCCTGATCTTCTGCAGTGCACTCAAGAAATCCTCTCTCAGCCCTTTCTCACTATCCCATCATAGTCAACATCTTGTATGAGAGAAAACAAGGCAGACTATGTGATTACGGGACTGATATTATCTTTCTGTTAGTGAACTTCCTTTTTAGGTGTAATCATCCCAACATGAAAATATGATGCTCAAGGAGGACATCAAGAAGAATATTCAAGAAGACACTTGTGGAAGTGAAGCACATAGGAACCATCTTACAAGGCAATAAAGGAACTTTGAACCACAACAGATGGGTGAAAACTGAGATGACATTTAAGACTTTAATATGATAATGAACCCCTTCTCAAGGATGAAGATGAAGTACAAGCAAGATCTATCATGAAGTATTAAAGAAGACATAACAAAAAAGAGAATAAATTGGTATTGATATATTACAATTAGGTTTCATGTCACAATCGCGAAATTGTAACTCTTCAAAGTGTCAACACAAGAGTGTTGTCTCATGTCATGTATTTTTACAACATTATTGGTGGATATCAATTATGTAATTTCGGAAATTGGAAAATGTAAAATGTATGGAAGATGAAAGGTCTTATATGGATTGTGTAGAGTCACTAGGAAGTCCAAGAGTCATGTAGGAGCTCAAAAGTCACATGGAAGCTCAAGAGTCATGCGGAAGGTCAAAAGTCACAAGGGAGGTGAAAGGTCACCTTATTTTTTATAAAGAAACCCTCATAGCTCAAGCAAAGGACTTTTCACCTTTCCTTCTCAAGCTCGGCATAAGAGAGAAGATCATCATTTTGAGGAGAAAGTTGTGGCTTAATGTTCCACTATTGGAGACAGTGATGTATCATTGTAATTGTGTATCTTGAAACATTCACTTAACGATTTAAATCTCTCAAAGTTAGTGCACTTTCATGCATATACCATGAATGTTGTAAGACTAGTATTTCATTGTTTGGAGTGTATGTTTGTGTTTATACATACTATGGAAAATGATCTATTTTGTTGGTTTTAATATACATATTTGAATTGTTCATCTCTTTCATTCGTGATCATTTTTTCTTTGTGAACTATTTCACAAGATAAACAACGATTCCTTTTTATATACGTGTGTGTGTCTTTACTGTGATAATACAATTACTTTTATTCTAAAAACTCAATTTATCTTCTTTTTTTTTCCATGAAAGATCCATCACACATTGCAATTGAGTACTTCACAAGGATAACTTACACAGTTATCTTGAAAGCATATGTGTACTTTGTTATGTTGTTTATTTTAGCCGAGGAAAAACATTATGATTATGGTAGTTGGGCCTATTTTCTAGATGGGCCTCCTACTCCAAAACGTGTGAGGCCTAGTTGGGACATCATACTAGGGAGACACCTTGTATGTTGGTGGTTTCCAGAACCATCAACACCATTACTTATGTTAATGAACAACGGATTGAGAAGAGTGTTTTCAAATACAATGTTGTCGGAAGGACCCATTTTATTTACAGTGCTAGTGGGAGTATTAATATGATAATAGAATTCTTAAATGCCTTCTATAATCAAACATGTATGAATTTCAATAAAAAAATATAGAGGCTATATTTTTCAAGTTTTTAAGAGTAAATGATTATAAAGTATAATCACTCTCTAATATACCTAAGAATCTCCAACAATACTATTCAGCTGGATATTTCATAGTACTAACTAAGAAGGATATACCATACTCCTATTTGTACTATGGTTCCATAATACATGAGAGTGATTTACCTGTATGTTGTACTCGATAAAAAAATAGAAAGAAGGTAGGTATAATTTTATGTTAGGCTAGTTTTGGGTATATGTAAGGGGTTTCTGATATATGCTAGGGTATGCAGAATACAATTTTATTTTCTACTTGTATTCCTCCCTGGCTACAAATTTACACAAAAAATTATACATCTTTATGCTTTTTGAAGATGTTAGAACAAACCTACAACCTTAAAAAATTACATTAAAGTTTGGATGCATGTTTTCTTAAGAATGATCCCTAGTATCACTTGTGGTGATTCATAACCCTTATACTTGAATTCCATATAATATATTTATACAATATAAATGCAAAAAAAATGTGCAATAGATAAATAAGATGAACTATGTAAAATATACTCTTGTAATAACCATTAGTGAAAGAAAACAATGTTAAATTTCCTATTAAGGTTAGGAACCCTCTCATGATCAAGGTTCCAATTAGAGTGATACTTGACCAAAGTAATCCACAGTGCCCTATCTCTTTAATTAGCTAGAATTCTTACAACATGTGGTCCCCTCATTAATGAGTACCAACTACCTCGAGTGCCTTATTTGATAAATATAAACCTTTTACATTAATTAATTATTCACTAGTGATATGATGGATCTTACTCAAATAACAGTACCACATAGACTCATATTTTAGCACAACTCATATTTTGGTCTCACTTTCAACATAGTGGGAGATCCTTTGAACCCCATAAGATATAAAAATCACCATTGGTATAATAGTATCCGTTTATGCTAAAACATAAGGATCCTTCTCACATAGCATAAGGTTATCTACCATTTGATTCATATTAAGAAAAATCACCATTTTTCTTTGGAGAACCATCTTTGTAATATTTACTCTTTAGAGCATGATACAATGACCACTTTGTATCTCAACCCTATCCCTACAATGAGATTGATCTTTTGTCTATTCAAAATTCATTTTCATTTTTCCAGACACTCATGACTTATAAGGAGGAGAGATCTTACACCTCTTTCTCCAAAAATATGTTTGACCTATAATAATTACTTACCAAATCCGAATTCTTTAAACTTACATGTAGCAACTTGATTACCTATTATTTTAATCTCTCTAAACTATTAGAATTATAATGTTAATGATTACCATGATATCATACTTATCCCACATTTCTTTTAAGCCTAAACGCCTCATCTAAATTAACAAGCTTGATGTTAGGAATTTCAAATTTTTAAGCTAATCTAGGGTTGAGTGTTCAATCCACATAAAAGGCCCAATAAGACCACATATGTGAATTCTTATCCAAGTTTCCAAGCCCTCAATACTAGTATTCAGAGGGCGAAGATTTTTTAAAGTGCATTGACTAGAGAGAAAAGGGAATCGTGACTATCGTTAAGGACTAGGGCTCTCATGGAAGTTGTTGGTAATTCTCAATTATGGTAGTTGTTGAAGGCATTAATCAAATCATGACTGGAAACCAATGATGCAATGACGATCTCATCGATTGTTCTTTCTTGTTTATCATAGACAACAATGCCACACATGTTCCTTGTTTGTTCCTTTGTCGATCAAAGCTCCTAAAAATGTTCTTATCGAAGCTCTTGCAATAGAAGTCGTGAAGGTTGAGGGCAAGGTAGTGGAAACCCTAGTCGAGCTTGGCATATGGCTTAAGGGAGGACTTGTAGTTCAAACTTGGTGTATGGTGATTTGTTACAACGACTTCTGTGGAAGAATGTGAAGGAATGGATATGGTCTAAAACATGAAGTCGATGACAGTTGAGTGAATCAAATCAATGAGTGACGTACAATCATACCTCTTAGCATGCATTGAGAGTCACCTACCACAAATATTTCTTGTGCTGGCGAAGAAGTAGGGCACTTTCCTATTGGTTGTAACTGCAATGTTATATTTTATTAACCTAGGCCATTGTATTTGACGAGGATGGACCATGCCTCGATAAGAAGTAGGCATCAATTTAACAGATCACATGGAAGGATCGTGCACAACCATTTCTTGTTTGGAGACCTAGTTGAAGTGGATCACCCATCCTTGTTGAAGTCAACCATCGTTTATGAATCAAAGTTGCGCAACGAGAATGGTGCTCGTCAAAATCATTGGTCAAGGTGAAATGAAATATGTTTTAAGTTTAGTTGCAACTTATATTTTAGGCATTTTGAGTCTCATCAACTTAATATGTGTGAGCTTGAGCTTGTTAGAATTGACAAATCTAACAACTGTAGAAGAGAAACTCCTAGATAAGGATTGAACCAAAATGAAAAATTGAGACACCTATATATGAACAATTATTAGCTTGTGCCAAGGAGGGATGAAGAGACTTGTTTATGCTCTTATTACAATGGATAGTTTCATTGGTTTTGTTGTTGTGAGATTGGTCAGTTTCTTTCATCCTATTTGTAAAATTGCAAAACCTATTAAACTTTTTTGAAATAGCTATCAGTCATTATGAGATCCATACGTGTGAGACAAATTATTGTTGTGTGTTTGTGAAAAGGATTGGTGGTTCTTAAGGTGGAAGCCCCGATTTTAGGAACCTCAATTCTTATGTGTTTAAGAAGTCAAGTTGTTTGATCAACTTTTGAACACATTCAGTATCCAGACCATTTTTCTAGCAATTGACGAATAACCGAAAGAGAAATATATGACAAATGGTGATAGGTCCATAGAGCAGTTCATTATTTGACAACTCTTATCATGGAAGCCTCGTGGAAACCCCGATGACCTAAGCTTGTCAACATTGTTGATCTTACAAGTTTGTCAATGATGGTTAGTGGTAGTGATGTTTTAAATAGTGGTCAAGTGGTAGCTCGAAGATTGTGGTGAAGAAAGAGTAGTGTCTATCAAATTCCAGAGTGAATGTGAGCGTTGATGAAGACCAGTGAGACATAGATCATTTTTACTGTTATAATCTGTGTTTGTCATATAAGCATTATTGTTGTAATGTGTGTTTTCAATGTTTATCATATAAGCATTATGGGAGGAGGTTAGAGATAATATTTGCATGCTGAGTTTGGAGTTGGTTTGAGGTTTGTACAAAGCAATAGGAGAGATTTTCTCAATTCTTATTTTTAAAGTTAGAAATAGTTAGATCTAAATTAGACTATATAATTATATTATAATTGAAAGTATATAATTAAATTAATGTATATAATTATATTATAATTGAATGTAAAGATCTAATAGAAAATATAATTTCGTGTGTTCTAATTTCTTTCTTCGTATAATTCTTTTTAACCTAAATGCCTCATCTAAATTAACAAGTTTGACGTTAGGAATCTCAAACTTTGAGGCTCGTTCATGTGTACACCATCTCATTGCGTTAGCGCTTTCCCAGCAATTTATTCTTTTTCCCTGGAATTATGCTTTTATCTCTCTTGTAATCCTTTAAAAAATGGAATTCTCTCTTGCGATCCTTTAAAAAATGCCTTCGTTGTAGTGCTATGGGCTGAATTTGCCTGCAAATTTACATTAACATTTATATTCAATATTAAACTAATAAAACACTCATCCAATGCAATTCCTCAGATAGATCATATAAACTTGTAAAAAAGATTTTTAAAAAACACTAACCCAATGGGAATAATGTGGTCGTGGACTCCTTTCCTACTACTGGAATGGTGAATTCCTGAGATAGATCATATAAACTTGTTAAAAATATTTTCAATTAATAAAACGCTAATCCAATGGCAATAATGTGGTCGTGGATTCCTTTCCCACTCCTCTAATCCAATGGCAATAATGTGGTCGTGGATTCCTTTCCCACTCCTGGAATGGTACGTAAAAGATATTCGCATCTTAAATGAATGGCATGCACGCCGCTGACTGTCGTTTACTTTCGGAAGGACCTCCGGATTCACTGTAGAATATTCAGAGAAGGAAGCTAGAAGACACGTGAAATCCGCCATCGGTTGACGTGCAAATTGACAGTCACGGGACAAATTCTTCGGGATGGAATTTGACGTGCAAATTGACAGTCACGGGCAAATTCTTCGGGATGGACTTTGAGGTGCAAATTAACCGTCAGGGGCAACTTGCCCATCAAAATACGGCGACATTTTTCCGTAAACACTAAACAGCACTCTAATCGTTAAAACCGTCAAAATTGCAGTGCTATTTAGTTTTGAAATTCCTACCTTGCCGCCAGTGTTGTCAAAATGCGGGGAATCGCCTTTAGGAAAATAAATTATAAAGAGAGTTAACTATAGTCCGCAGTTCTCGGGGTCTAGGAATCGAATATTTCCCCGAGTCTTGAAAGAACGAATGCCAGCTATCGGCAGCATAAAAGCTGAATGAGACAGCGTCCTATATTCCGTTGAAGTACGTCCTCAGCTTTTCTTCTCTCCTTTGAATTACTTAGTGAGATATTCTTCCTTCCGCCCTCTGCTGCTTTTCTGGTTTTTCCACCCAGCTACATCGAAAGTGGTTACTCATACGTGGGGTCGGATCCAACTATATGAAACAACTGGAGGACAATCTCCACAAATAATACATTTTCAAGGTGAAGCCACTGAAGCCTGAGAGGCCTCATGCCATTTATGACTCGCGTTCCTTTTGTGAGCTTCTCTTAAAGTTCCTTAAAACTCAATATTCAATCGTTCTTCATCATCCTCTGCCTCTATTGCAGTCACTTATATATACAATGTGTTATTCACTTGTTTGGTTATTAAAAAATTCTTCGACAAATATCGAAATTCCAGCCAACTACTATATTCATTGGAAATTATTGGAGTCCCACATAACGCTTCGCAATTTGCTTCGTATTAACTGGATCAATTATAAGGATTCGCTTTCCCGAAACAGATCTTGTTCATCCCTTCAATGCAACAGCCAATAACGGAACGTAGAGATTTCCGCATCATCCACACCGAGAAACCATGAAGATGGTTGCTTCTCCATCAACATGTTGTCGGTGACTTTCTTGTAGATTTTGCTTTATCAAGAACTCTATTTAATACCAGACATATATATATTATATTTATATAAATTAAATTAATTAAATGGTAATAATGTTTGTAGAATCAAAATATTTTTGATAATTATTTTTAAATTGTTAAAATGGTAAGAACATAAATATTACTAAAAATAATTTTATTTTTAATTATATTATTATTATTATGTAAATGATTTTTATCATAGATATTAATTTTGGATTTTTAATATATAAATAAATTATGATATTATGATGATTTACTAATACATATGTCTCAAAAAATTATAACTCTAATTAAAATATTATTGCGGTTTCTCATCCTCTGGTGAAGATGAATCACACTGGCTGGTTTGAAACTCATCGATGAGATTTTCTCTTATTTGATTTTTTCCAAAAGATGTTGTTACAATTATTATGGATCACAGAAATCTAAATTCAAAAAGAATTAAAAAGATATAAAGACCATAATTATTTCTCCAAACAAATCTCAAACTTTGATAACTTTTACTAACAATATTATAGAATATTATATGGAGGTTAAATCCCTGCCATCTACCTAACGAGACAGGAATAACAACATAGGAAAATCATTTGTTGAGCCCCAAATGGAGCCATACAAATTCTAGAAAAATATTTTATTATATTTATTTTGTCAGAGTTGTTAGATTATTTTAGTGGCTGGCCAAAGTAAGCCTATACTAATGTAACATGTGTAGAATTAGGAATGTTGTAGATTTGGACAATTGCCTAACTTTTCTTTGATTGTGGAGATATTTTTCAGGGCAATGTTCTTGTACATATGTTAGGTGTGTAAGGTGTGTAGGACAGGAGAGGCACCTAGCTATTGTGCTTTTCAAGAAAGGATTCAGATAGAAAGTCTGTAAGTACCTTTGTATATCTTCCTGAATTAGGAATTAATATGAGTCTTCTTTGAGTCACTTCTCAGCATCTCAGTTGAGTTTCTTTGCATAGTCGCTTTTAAATGAGGTTCTTTCAGTTTGGAATTTAGGCAGAATAGTCTCTTAATTTTATCTCAATAATACGTGTGAGGATGGGATCAAGTAAATGAACAATGTAGGCTTTCAGCAAATCCTTGTACATGGTTGTCATGCAACTAGGAAAAGCAAGATCAAAAAAAGGCTTCGGGGATCATCGATGTATGCATTAGTGTTGACTCTGTGTGATAGTGTGGATTACCGTAACTATGCGAAATCACGGAAACACCTATTTTCAAGTCAAAAGTGTAAAGGCACCATGTAGTGTTCTCACGAGAGCGGCATTGATAAAAGAGGCAATGAACATTCATGATCGGTCTTCAATGATAATGGTTGTCAATCCGAGTCCAAACCTCTAGAGGAGGGACACAAGGCCTGAAGGCTTACAACGTAGGATAAAGGCCAGTAAATTTAAGTATAGGCCATCAATTAGCTTTGTTAGTCATAGGAGTCATCATTGGGAGCAGTTACGACATACAAATAACATCGTATTGACGATTATCCTTACTAGTTAATAGCCAGCTTCAGCTCATTTGTGTTTGGCATGCTCCAAAGGAATACCAGCTCTAACCCCATTGAGTTGTGTTGGAATTTAATTCCAACGGCAAGAAAATAACTGCTGATCCGAAATCTGATCTTCAGCAGATATTTCAGATTGTCCGATGCCGCAAAGTCTTCTGATATTTTACACATTGATGAGCATTAAATGCACAGAATTTAATTACCCTGCAACCGCCAACTTAATTTCTTGAGAAAGGCATCACTGTTTGCTGTAATTAATACGCAGATAAGCGTTATAGGATATTTTTGGTTATTTTATTGTTTAAACTCAGATATTTTTCCTATAAATGTAAAGAACAATAGTTCTATTTTTTGGTGTAAGAGAATGAACAACAGTTCTGTTTTAAGGTTAGAAGACTGAATATAGAGTCTCTTCTGTAAACACACAGTAGTGCTGAACCTGCAATTTTCTGAGATAGAGAAAATTGGTTTCTGGAACTAAAGTGTTCCTGTGTTATCCCTCTGTCAAGAGGAAGACGAATTTGTATCAGTTGGTTTACTGTTTATGAATACAAGTTTATTGTTTAGCTTAGTTTTCTGTTGCTGTTACGCCAAGCGTCAAAACACATTGTTATTACTCCGTAAGTCTAAAAGTGACTTGACGACAATTGTTTTACGTTGCTGTTACACCAAGCATCAAAACACTTTGTTATTACTCTGTAAGTCTAAAAGTGACTTGACGACAATTGTTTTACGTTGTTGTTACACCAAGCGTCAAAACACATTATTATTACTCCGTAAGTCTAATATTGACTTGACGACAATTGTTTTACGTTTCTGTTACAGCAAGCGTCAATCGTCTTACGTTATAAGTCAAAAAGTGACTTGACATCAAGAACACATTGTCGTTACACCGTAAGTCAAAAAGTGACTTGACGTCAAAAATCACGTTGCTGCAACACCACGATCAGCGTTGCTGCAACACCAAACTGTGTTGCTGCAACACCGTTTCCAGTAAGCAATTTTTCTGTTTTTTCTGTGTTAACAAAACAGAGTGTTATTCCGCATTGCTACAACACCAAATCCTGTTCCTGCAACACCATTTCCAGAAGACGATTTTTTCTTTTTTTCTGTGTAAAACAGAGTGTTAAAAACAGAGCATTTTTTTTGTCTGTCTGTTATGGAATTTAGCAGAAAAGTCCAACATGGTATCAGAGCTGGTCTAGGCACTCAGTGAGTCAAAAACAGAGTTTGTTTTTCACTGTAGGAGCTGTAGGAAGCTTATTGATCAAATTTTTTCCAGCAGAGAAAGTTTTTGCTTGTTTTTAAATATACAGTCAGTATCTCTTCTTTACCTATACAGAGTTAATATGGCAGATGCTGGAACAGGTTTGACAAATTCCCAACTGCCACAGTTTAATGGGAAAAATCATAGTTATTGGTCCATAACAATGAAAGCATTGTTTGCTTCTCAAGGAATATGGGAGCTGGTTGAAACTGGCTATGCTGAAACTGCAGATGCAACAGCATTGGCTGCTTTGACAGTAGTAGAAAGAGACCAGTTGAAGAGCGACAGGAATAAGGATGTCAAAGCCCTCTTTTTCCTCTTCCAATCAGTACATGAAAGTGTCTTTCCACGGATTGCAGCAGCAACAAAATCTAAAGAAGCATGGGATATTCTCAAAACTGCCTATCAAAGCATGGAGAAGGTGAAGACTACAAAGTTGCAGATGTTGAGGAGACACTTTGAAACACTCAGCATGAAGGAATCTGATACAATAGATTCATTCTTCACTCAGGTTATTGGGTTGATAACCCAGATAAGATCTCATGGTGAAATTCTTGAAGAAAGAAGGATCGTAAAGAAAATCTTGAGATGTTTACCCTCAAGGTTTGAAGCTGTTGTAGTAGCAATAGAAGAAACAAAAGATCTCTCACAGTTCACGGTAGATGAACTGAGTGCTTCTCTTATGTCTTATGAACACCGACTGAGTAGAGTAATAGACTCCTCTTTTGAGCAAGCATTCAAGACTCAAATGTCTTTCAGTCAAAGAAAAGGCCGAGGCAGAGCAAATAACAGAGGCTGTGGAAGAAGCCAAAA
>APFE031008849.1:0-10283 GCA_000404065.3 Pinus taeda
TTTCCCTGAACATTTTAGCAGCTTGAATATTTCCTCCCAAACTGACTTAGTGAAAGGACAGCTCACAAAGAGGTGTGAGATCGATTCGGAGGCATCATTGCAAAGCAGACATCTACTCGGCCCCAATTGGAAACGAGCTTGGAGGATATCCCAAGTGGGGATTTTGTTTTTTAGAGCACACCAGAAAAAGATTCTGGCTTTTTTGGGGCATTTTAGTTTGAATAGTGGCTTTGCCCACCAAACCGGGGCCTCCCACCCCTTTCTGCTCATCAAAAAATCATAGCCAGCCTTTGGGGAGTATCGACTTGTTTCTGCATGTGCCCAAACCAGAGAGTCTGGGGCGTCCTTTAGTCTAACGTTCGATCGATTTAGTTCTTGAATAAAGTCTTTCCATTCATCTCACCAAAGGACATCCAAATCCAAATCTTCAGCTGACTTCCAACCCTGCCCCCCAAATGGAAGACAAGCCCAGATTTTCAATCTGATGGAGCAGCTTAATTCCTTTTGAGTCAAGGTGCTCAAGCAGCCCAGGAGATAAAGCATAATGCTCATTACATCCTACCCAAGGGTCCTTACCAATCCGCACACATTCACCATTCCCCACTTTCCATGCTAGTCCTTGTTCAATGATTTTAAAGGCATCCGAGGTTGCCTTCCATATGACCGAGCAATTTCTCCCTTTTTTGTTTGGGCTTCTGATCCAATATTTGAGGGGAGTTGGATCAATATACTTCCTTTTGACAACCCTTGTCCAGAGATTTTCTGCCTCTACAATTCGCCAACCTGATTTTGCCGCCAAAGATTGGCAAAAATCCACCAGCTGTTTTACTCCCCAGCCTCCCCACTCCTTCGGTCTAGCAATTTTATCCCAAGCAACCCATGGGAGCACAGAACTTTCCTTTGAGCCTGACCACAAGAATCTGCTACAGATCTGCTTAATTTTATGAATAATCCCTCTGGGAATCCAAGTCAATGCTGCCCAAAAAACAGGAATGGCTTGAAGAACTGAATTGACCAAAGTCAGTCTGCCAGCTCTAGAGAGCCACTTGAAACTCCAGTGCGATATCCTCTATTCTATTTTTGCCACAAGCCAGTGCCAATCTTGTTTATGGTAAGAGAACGGTTTTAACCAAAACCCCAGGTATTTAAAAGGCATATCCATCTGACAGGTTTCAAAAGGCAAGATGGATGTAATTGCATATGCCTCTTGCCTGGTGAAACCCTCCAAAATGAAATGAGATTTCCTGGGGTTTATTTGAAGTCCTGTAGCTTTCAGAAACAGGTCAATGATATCTTTAAGAACTTTGACTTCGATTAGATTCCCATT
The DNA here is from genome assembly GCA_000404065.3 of Pinus taeda. Classification (NCBI taxonomy): domain Eukaryota; kingdom Viridiplantae; phylum Streptophyta; class Pinopsida; order Pinales; family Pinaceae; genus Pinus; species Pinus taeda. Next base: position 1,328 of record APFE031008849.1, read on the forward strand.
TAAAAATAACAAAATATCATCAACAAATAGAAGATGTGAAATGAACAAATTTACCGCAACCTCCAAACCTGTGAACAAGCCTGACTGTTTTGCTTTTAAGATCAATCTGCTAAGTCCCTCTGCTGCCAGGAGAAAGAGAAGGGGAGAAAGAGGACAACCTTGTCTCAAACCTCGCTGGCTTTTGAAGAATTGGGAGGCCGCCCCATTAATCAGCACAGCAAAATTGACATTTGTAATGCACCCCATAATCCAATTTATAAACTCCACTTTAAAACCCAGAGGAGTCAACAATAAACTTAGATAAGACCAGTAAATCCTATCATAGGCCTTGGAAAGATCAATCTTTAAGACAACCCCTTTCTTCTTTGCTTGCCTGATGCTGTGAATGGTTTCCTGTGCTACTCCAATTGCTTCGTGAATCCGCCGACCGTCCAGAAACCCAAACTGCTCGTTTGAGATACACTCAGATAGAATGGGTTTCAGGCGCACTGCAATAATCTTCGCAATTATCTTATAGATTGTATTACATAAAGAGATGGGCCTGAACTCTTCAAAGGAAACAGGATTCCCAGTTTTTGGAATAAGTGCTATGAAAGTAGTGTTGAACGGACTGTATATTTCACCTTTCTTTCTAGACTCCTCCACTACTTCAGTAAGCTCATCACCGATAAGATCAAAGAAATGGGTGAAAAGTTCAATAGTCCAACCATCCGGGCACGGGCTTTTATCTCTTGGCATTGCCTTAATAATACGCTCCACTTCCTCCTTATCCACTGCCCTAAAGAGTAACTCTGCATCCTCTTCTTCCACAAATCTAGGAAATGCTTGATCCGTTCTGATAATTTCAGCCAAAGAGATCCCCCCTAGAGCAATAAAGAGGGCTTGAAAATGATTCTTCCCCAATGAGGAGATCGCTTCAAAAGAGGACACTTCCCTCCCTTTGGGGTCTCTCATCTTCCAGATGGTGTTTGCACTTTTCCGGACTTTAGCGTAGTTGTGAAAAAATTTTGTGTTTTCATCCCCATCTTTCAGCCAGATGGCCCTACTCTTCAATCTCCACTCCTCTTCTTTATCCAGAAAAATCTTTGCTCTGCTCCTCTCTAAAGTCAGAATTTTCTCTTTCGATTCCTGAGACACATAGGCATTTGAGTCAGGATCTTCAAGAAGGCCGAGAGCCTCCTCAATTTTTACCAATTCCTCATTTTGTTTCCTTCTTCTCTCAGAATCCCAATCAATGGTTGCTCTCTTAAGCCTTTTCAGATTCTCCATAAAATGACCTCCTTTGATGACCTGAGAGTTTGAATCCAAATGTCTCCAGGTGTTTTTGAAAATTTGTTGATAAGACTCCTCCTGAAGCCAAGAAGCATTGAATTTGAAGGGAGTGGCCGGCTTTGCAGGGGGTTTTGAGAATTCAAGAAAAATAGGGAAGTGATCCGAGTTTCCCCCATCCCCCACCCATTGTCTGAACAAAGGGATATAAGTCGCCATTTTTTCATTTATGAGGTAGCGATCCAGTCTCTTTGCAACTCTACCTTCTCCCGTTCTTCTGTTCCGCCAGGTCAGCTTTGCCTTAATAATGTTGACATCAATCAACTTTGCATTCTAGAGAGCCTTTGAAAAAAAGTCAGTTAATGAATCTTCCCTCACGGAGGGTCCCCAAGCTTCCGCTATCCCCAGTGAGAACTTTAAATCACCCCCAATAATCAAATTCTTATTCAGAAGAAGTTCTTTTGACAATAAATTATTCCAAAAAGGGACTCTGCCCTGACAAGGGCCATATACATTTATGAACAACAGAGGCTGGTCAAATTCTGCCGAAAGAACCTCCATACCCAAAGCATGAGGCAAGCCCCAACTGTTTTGAATCTTGAATCTCCCATCCTTAAACCCTATGGCGAGGCCTCCAGAATGACCAATAGCATCTAGTGCAGAAAAAAACCAACCCAGAAAAAGGGATCTCAATGAAGATTCAATTTCGGTTCCCTTGCCCAAGGTTTCCTGAAGAAAAACAACATCCGGGTGATGGCGAGTAATGAGATCCTTTAGAGCTAGTTTTTTGGGTTTACTAGCTAAACCCCTGCAATTCCAGGATAGACAGATCATTTGATAACCAGCTCAGGGGTTTTCGCTGCTCTAAGCGCCCCGTGGATCGACATTTGTTTCCCATCAGCCACATCATACTTTTCCTTAACTTGTGCCTTTGATAAAATAGATTTCCTACCTCTACCTTTCTTAGAGGTACCCCTAGATGTTTCAGGACTGAGCCCACCCACTGATTCTTGCAAATATTTTTTGTGGGCAGGGGTCTTATGGAGGGACCTTAAGTTATAATGACGAGTGACAGAAGAACTACCCGTTCCCAGATTATTTTTAGAAGACACCTCACTGTTCAGATTTGAGGACGGGAAGGCCTCTGGTAAGGACTCTATGTTTTGTGGAGGGTCCTCTAAAATAGGCAACATAGTAGTATTTCCCACAAAATCATCATTACACGAAGCAAAATTTGTATTGAACATAAAAGAAGAGGACTGCATACCGGGGGCGAGCTTCTCCGAAGGGCCAGCCAACTCTGCCGCAGTGGGATCCCAACTTGGCTGGTCATCCGTTCGTTGTTCAGGGCTCCCCACTTCCCGCTGCATTTCTTCGGCCGACTGGGGGCTGGGATCTTCATTATGATGATCCATCCTTGAGACTTCTTCCTTCTTCTGAGATTTGGGGAAATCCGTCAAATCCTCCCACTCCTCCACCTTCAGCTGAGCCCCCCTTCTTCTTTTCCCCAAAGGGCAGTCCCTCGCTAAGTGCCCGTATTCGTGGCAGCAGTGACATCTAAAGGGAAATAGTTCATAGTCTAATAGTTGCTCATAATCATATTCCTTGTATTGCAACGGAAAAGATTCCACGAGCCCTTCAGTCGGATTGAGCCTTACTAGGATCATTGCAACCGCTTTTTCATAGGTATGCAGATAAGATCTATCCACATCCAGAAAGGTACCCAAGTGGTTTCCTATTGCTTTGAAAATTGAATCCACCCATAGGTATGGCGGGAGATTTGGTACCCTAACCCAAACAGGAATTTCCTCGACTTTTTCCTTTGCAGCATCGAACAGGGGAGTCCACCGTTTGAAGAAAACAGGTCTGCTTCCGAACGCCCAATTCCTCTCCTCCACCCATTCCATTGCTTCCTTAGAATCGAATTTCACCAAAAACCATCCTTTTGCCAATGTATCAGTTCTGAATGATTTAGCTGGGGTCTCCAACCACTGACTCTCAGCCCACTGCCTTAAAAATTTTCCAGATACGTATCTCCCTCTTGCTCTGCCAACAAGAGTGCATTCTGCTAACTCCAATGCGTCTTCGACCTAAACATCCATGCCTATAACCAGCTTTGAAACCCGCTTCCTTTTCCACACCTTCGCCTTTTTTCTTTTGTCCCCTACTTTCTCTGTTGTCGGCTCCAGAATCGTTCCCGCAGAGGGAGGTGACAGTCCGTCTTCCTCCTACACTTGGGCCTTTCCAATATTCTTAAAGGATTGGGTTTCAATGGCCAGAGAGGTTTCAACCAAACCTTCCACAGGACTGCCCGCCTCTCCTAAACCTGAAGGACCTTCTTTCATTGGATTCTCGAAACGCGGAGGATTTGGAGAGACCCCCGAGGACGAAAATTTGCATAGACCCGTAGAATCCTCTTCCCTTACAGAGAGGCCCGACAATAATTCATTTGAGATAAGCTTTCTTTTTATTTTCTCCTGGGCAATACGCTCTCCCGAGCCCTTCCCCACTCCCTGAACGCCACCCACCGACCTCCATACTCCATGTAATTGGGGATAATTAATTATATCCTCTAGACCACCCGAAGAGACAAAAATTTTTGTAGGAGAGATCGACTTACCATCCGATGGATGCCTAGCCTTGTCAATCAGCGGGCCTGAAAGGTGGTGATGACCTATGTCCTCCGAAAACCTTCCTCCTCCTCCGCAGCTGCTCGCAAGCTCGAGACTCTCTTCCAAAAACCCCTTAACCAGGTTATGACGCCACTGAACTCCTCCCAGGAAAAACGCACCAGAGAAACTGTTTGAATGCCCGACGATTTCACTGATATTCTTCTCCGTGATTTCCTTACCTCAGACAGTGAGGATATCTTCGGGGGCCGGGTCTAGGTCAACCGAGTCATTTGGAATTACCATGGTTAAAAGCGCCCCGTAAAAAACTGTAACCAACTGCCGCCGGAAGCCCGATAGGGAAATTGCTATTACCGCCTCCTAAGACCGTTTCCAGAGAGAAAACAACAGATTAGATGTCGTTACAGGTAGGTTACCGTAACCTAAACGCCGCGAAAGGAAACCCTAGGTTCTCCCTCAAAGGAAAGTAGAACCCCATTTGTCGCTGTCGAAGAGCCGCTTCCAAACCCGGTCCTAGCTGTCGCTTGATACCTTAACCTGCCCTGGCCATCCTTGTTGGTGCTGCCAGCTAGCCCTGCACCTGTACCTCCGCTGACTTCTCTGCACTACCTGCAACACCTAGGCCAGAGGCCTAGGGTTCCTGGATCAAACCCTCCCAAGTCCATCCGCCTCTTCCGTAGTGATCTTTTTAGTTATGATAACTATTAATTAATATATGTCATTTGGTGATAATTATTAAATAGATGTTAATTTATTATTATTACCTTAAAAGACGTAATGAGAGGTAAATTTTTACTTTTTCCCATATGTTTTTAGGTTTTGATGTTACTATAATTTGAAAAGATATGATATATATACATATTCAAGAATAAAATTAGTTTCTTTATGGTATAATGACCTAGCATTATAGCTAATACTAGGTCAGCCAACTAGTCAGCAATCAACATCACAACCATATTTAACAAGGTATTATAGATGTTAAAGATCGAACAAAACAAACATATATTCAAGAATTTTTGCAACTCACGAGAGCACTCTACACTTCATCATTAATAATCAAGAATATATATAGTTTACATGCAAGTAGGAGAGTTAGAACAACCACCTAGAATGTAGAAACTAATTCCTAAACTAAGTCTCACAGACAACTAATGAATGAACTCTCTCCAATAATAATTTCTCCATTAATTTCAACACTCCTCTTTAATGGAGAAAGGGTTAACTAGTACTCTTAACATCTCCCTAAATAACTTAGATTTAATTCTTCCAAGGGACTTATTAAAAATGTGTACAACATTATCACAAGTATTACAATATTGAATATAAAACTCCATTGACTGAACATTCTCTCTAACAAAGTGAAATTTGAAAACTCCCCTTTAATGGAGAAAGGGTTGACTAGTACTCCTAACATCTCCCTAGATAACTTAAATTTAATTCTTCCAAGGGGCTTAGTAAAAATATATGCAAAATTATCGTAAGTATTAAAATATTCAATATAAAACTCCTTTGACTGAACTTTCTCTCTAACAAAGTGAAAATGTGTATCAATATGCTTTGTGTTTTTATGAAACACTCGATTGTTTGAAGGTTTGATCAAGCTCTGGTTGTCACATATGATAATTCTTGCATATTTTGTTTTTCTACGGAACCATGGAGAAGTCTCCTCAACCAAACTTCTTCACAAATAGCTGCACACGTTGCATGATACTTGGCTTCTACTGAAGACAAGCATACAATGTTCTGCTTCTTGTTGCTCCATGTAATGACCCTAGAAACAATGTTGAATGCATAACCTTCTATGGATCGCCAGTCATCTAGTTTTTCGGCCCAGTATGAATTTGAAAAGCCTGTCACTCTAACATCAAATGAATCAGTATATTTAATACCAAAGTCTAAGGTTCCTTGGGGATACCTTAGGATGCCTTTCGTTGCAACCCAATGTCTCTTAAGAGTCTTTGAAATGAATTCACTGAAGACACTGACTGCAAAACCCAAATCCGAGCTAGTTATGGTGAAGTAAATTAATGGATAATTATCTCCAAATCCATTAAACTTATCTAGAATGGGATCTAGAAGTCTTATCATGAAAGAATTATCCATTCCCATTCACAAATGGGATTTTATTTGGAAAGAACCTCATCTCTTGGTGTCCCCTTTCACAACCGTTTTATATTAGCTTTATTTATTTAAGCATAAAGTATTTACTTTCATTTTTACACCTTGGACCTAGATTTTCTTAGCTTAAGTTAGTAGAGTTTTACATATAATGGAGGGCGTTACATACTTCTGCCCTTAAATTTACATCGTCCTCGGTGTATTACTACATCTTAAAATATAATTTCCTTTGTTCACACACAAATTTTCTGAATTTATAAATTCCCATGGCCTCGCCATCTCATGCACCTCACAATCTCATGCACCTCTTCCTATATATATAATATTATATATATATATATATATATATAATATATAAATATATATCGGTTACAAAAGAGTTCTACCCACACATCTCCCTCCGTTGCAACTGGTAGCATTTGTTTCAATCAATTTTGCGAGAGATTTTAGACATAGAAGCTCAACTTTGTTTACCATAGTTAATATCTTAACTTGATTTACAGTACTACTATTTGGGCAACTACAGGTTATGTTTCCCACCATTTAAATATAATTCCTCGTGTTCATTGTGTTTCAAGAAATTCATGTTCTTTCCCTACATTCTTCTAATTCCTTTATGTTATTGTCAAACACTCGCTTCGTGCAATTCCCTTACATTAGTCACAACAAGCCAGACTAGCACATCTGACTAATCAACATGTATAAATTATCATATCAGATTAGCTCAAACATAACCATCAAAATCATATGTACCGCCAGTTATAGATAACCTATAATTCAAATAGATCAAAATCATAATCACATTCATAGACAACCTAAATAAGACACTGATACTTGTCATTGAATCCCTTCTTAGCTTCTTTCTTCACTACGCACTCTGAGTCGATTGCCATAGCAGACCATCACCTAGTGGCTTTTCTTCTATCATCTGCACCTGCACATAGTTGCATTACACACACAACAATACATGTAATATATCATCATGTAATACATGCATCCATACCAGTACCATATGTATTGTTTGTACACATTATGACCTGTACATGCGTACCTAATTTCAATGTCTATAGCGTGAAATATCCTTCATCCACATGTTTTCAACCATGCTACTATTATGCCAAATATTCCTTCAATTTTTCATAATACCTTTAGGCAAATTTTACTAAACCATGCTCGATTTGTCGATAGGAAATATAGCATTTTAAAACCCTAAACCCTAAACATTTTATAACAATTTATTAAGCATTTGTAGCTTTTTTTAAGTGTTTATTAAAAGATTTTACTAAAGTGTTATAAACCCTAAAATGTAAAAACTACACCTTAAGAATTTTATAAAAATTTAATAAGAGTTTTGTAACTTTTTTAAGAAGTTTATTAAAAAAACTTACTAAAGTGTCTCAAGCCCTAAGGGTTAGCTCTGTTGGTCAAAATCAGTGCCTCACGATCAAGAGGTCACAGGGTCCATTCTCCCCAAAGCCCTTGGGGTCAGTTCTTGCAGTAGGCCGAGGGCATCAACCCATATTTTTTTGTGGACATAGCACCACCCATTAACCAGGGTGTCCATGAACCACTCTCAAAAAAAGAAAAAAACTTACTAAAGTGTCCCTCAAACCTAAACCCTAAGAATTTAAACTTTTTAGTAAGTGTTTTGTAACTTCTTTCTAAGTGTTTATTAAAAGGATTTACTAAAGTTTTACAAACCCTAAACCTTGAACTCTAAACCATAAGAATTTTATAACATTTTAAACCCTAAACCCTGAGCATTTTATAACATTTTAAAAAGTGTTTTGTAACCTTGTTTAAGTTCTTATAAAAGGAATTTACTAAAGTCTTGTGAACCCTAAACCTTAAACCTTAAGCATTTTATAACATTTTAAACCTAAACCTAAACACTAAGCATTCAATACATTTTAAACAAGCTTTTTTAACTTTTTTTTCAAGTGTTTATTAAAAGAATTTACTAAAATGTTATAATCCCAAAATACTAAACCGTAAGCATTTTTTAACATTTTAAATACAAAACCCTAAACCCTAAACCCTAAATCCTAAGCATTTTATAACATTTTAAAAACTTTTTTGTAACTTCTATTTAAGTGTCTATTAAAAACATTTACTAAAGTGTTATAAACCCTAGAACCTAAACCCTAAACCCTAAACCTAAAACCCAAAATAAAAACCCAAAACCCAAAACCCCTAGCATTTTATAACAGCTTAAAAAGTATTTTGGAACTTTTATTTTAGTCTTTAGGAAAAGAATTTACTAGGGTCTTATAAACACTAAACCCTACATCCCAAAGCCCAAACCATAAAAACTAAACCCTTAGAATTTTATATCATTTTAAAAATAATTCTGTAACTTCTATTTAAGCCTTGATTAAAACCATTTGCTAAAGCCTTATAAATGATAAATTGTAAATGGTAAACCACTCTAAACCCTAAACGCTAAACCCCAAACCCAAAACCCTAAACCCTAAACATTAAGTCCTAAACTCTAAGCTTTTTATAACATTTTAAAAAGTCTTTTGTAACTTTTATTTAAGTGTTTATTAAAATCATTTATTGAACCCTTATAAACCCTAATCCCCAAACACTAAACCCTACACATTTTATAACATTTTAAAAAGAGTTTTTTAAACTTTATTTAACTGTTTATTAAAGGACTTTACTAAATCCTAAAACATGAACCCTAAATCCTAAACCCCAAACCCCAAACCCTAAATATTAATCATTTTATAACATTTGAAAAGCGTTTTGTATCTTTCATTTAAGTGTTTACCATAGGAATTTTCTAAACTGTTATAAACCCTAAACCCTAGACCCTAAAACCAAAACCCAAAACCCAAAAACCTAAACCCTAAAACCCTAAAAACTAACACAAAACCATAAACCCTAAACCCTAAGTAGTTTATAACATTTTGAAAAGTGTTTTGTAACTTTTA
>APFE031008853.1:6638-16638 GCA_000404065.3 Pinus taeda
CTTTCACTTCACTTTCATATAGATCGAGCTTTTGAAACAATAACCCAATATTTCAGATCTTAAGATATTCAACCCAAAAAGCATACCCAAGCCAAATGATCTCCTTTGCTTTATATAGGCAAGCTCTTCCTCAAATCATGGACCAATACCACGGGCCAAAACCATAACAAACCAATACCATCAACTCAATACTAGGGATCAACACGTCTGTCGAGATGCCATGGTTCAAAAACCATAGGTTCAAATTCCAAGGACTAACTACCATGGACCAAAGGTAAGTTTTCCCACATGAAATAAACTTTTCTCTGCATAAAATTCCGTGAACTTTTCTCCACATGAAATAATCTTTTATAAACTTTTCTCTGCATAAAATTCTGTGAACTTTTCTCCTACGTACTTCTTAATTCTCATCATATTGAGAGCCATGCCATGGGTGTTGCCATCAATTACAACATTTGTAAGATATAACCATACCAGAAACATAATGCCAACAATTGATGCAGATCCCAGTGCCATCGTGTCCACCACCAAGATCCAGAAGAATGAACCTGAATATCCAGAGGAGGGGGAACGCCTCTTCCACTCACAAATGTGGGTGAAAGGTTCTCCACTGCAATTCATTGTTGACAGCGAGAGCCAAAAGAACCTCATTTCAGTAGAAGTCATAAAGCAGTTGGACCTACCAATGACATCACATCCGCAGTTGTACACCATCGGGTGGCTTCACCAAGGACGAGATCCCCGCGTCAACCAACAGTGTCGCCTTCCCTACAACATCAAGCCCTTCAAAAATGAGGTACTATGTGATGTTTCTCCTCTTGAATTTTGTGATGTATTATTAGGACAACCATACTTTTGGAAGTGGCATGTTGTATATGAGTCTAGAACTTGCTCTGTGATTATTACTTTGGGCAATAAGTTGTACAGGATATCGTAGGTAGCCCTGCCTATTTCCATCTCTTTGATCACTGCAAAGCAATACAATAAGATTATTTCCTGGACCAGGAAATTTGTTTTCCTTATGATTTGCCCTCAGCACAAGAAGAAGGTTTTAGCCACGACTTCTAGACAAGGCTCCTCCTCACAGTAGCAGCAGATGGACAAGTTTGTGGAGGAGTAGAGGGACATTTTCACCTCACCTACAAGGGTACCTCTACACTGTCAAGTCAAGCACCCCATCGATTTGACCTCGGGCGTGCTGCTACCCAATTGACTGATCTATTGAAGCTATGTTCTGGAGAACAATGAGATCAAGAGGAAGATTCAGGAGTTGTTGCAAAAAGAGCATATCAGGCCAAGCTCATCACCCTATGAGAGCCTGATTGTATTGGTATAGAAGAAGGATGGGACCTGGAGACTCTGTATTAACTATCATGCGCTGAACAAGATCACTGTCTAGAATAGGCACCCAATCCCATGAATTGATGACATTATGGACCAACTCAAGGTGCCCAAATATTTCGGAAATATTGACTTGAAGTCCCGTTATCACCAGGTGCCTATTGAACCCTCTGATGTGTGGAATATTGCCTTCAAATCCAAGGAGGGACTTTTCAAATGGTTGTTCATGCCTTTCACATTGACGAATGCCACCACAACCTTCATGAGATTGATGGACGACACCTTACGACCCTTCACCAATGCATTCGTGGTGTTTTATTTAGATGACATCTTGATCCTCATCTAGAGTTGTGAAGATCACCTTCGCCATATTCGACAGGTCCTTCAAACCCTCCGACAACACAAGTTGTGTGCCAATTTGAAGAAATGAACTTTTGGCATGACCTAGGTTCAATATCTGGGGTACATCATTGATGAGAAGGGTGTGCATGTGGACCCATCCAAGATACAAGTTATTCAGGATTGTTCAACCCCAACCACTCTAACAGAGCTCTGCAGCTTTCTGGGTCTTGACAATTTCTACTGTAGGTTCGTGTTGGGGTCCTCTCATATCACTTGGCCTTTAAGTCAAGTCACCAAGGGCGGAGAGAAAGCAAATTTTTTTTGGTCTGAAACCCAAAAGAAGGAATTTTTAGAGTTGAAGCATCACCTTCTCTCTATATCAGTGCTCACATTACCAGACCTGCAACAACCATTTGATATTGAGACAGACGCCTCCAACTATGCTATTGGTGTAGTTCTTACTCAGCAGAGGCATCCAGTGGCTTACCATAGTGAGACACTTTCAGACACAGTCCAAAATTATCTCACTTACAATAAAGAAATGTATTCCATTGTGTAGGCATGTTGTCAAAGGAAGCATTAAATTATAGGGAAATAAACAGTCATCCACAAGGGAAGTTGTAGAACGATCGTTATCAGAAATGGTCCACATACTTGCAAAAATTCCATTTTAATATTAAGTACAAGAAGGGCAGCACCAATAATGTTGCAAACTACCTCAACCAACCACCAGTCATGGCATTGATCACATGGCTCGACCCTTGTAGGCACGAGACTTCAAGGTGGCCGCATCTTTATGAGAATAATCTAGAATTCTGCAGCACATACTAGAAATGCCTATAAGGTAAGCAAGTTCAAAATTTTTGCCTCCAAAATGCATTTTTATTCCACTTGGGACACATATGTGTTCCTTCAAGTGAGTGTGCCAAGATGATTTGGGAGGCACTCTACAGTTGGGTCAATGGACATTTCGGAGTAGATAAAACAATGGAAGTACTGTAGAAGTATTTTTATTGGTCAAACCTTCGTCAGGATGTTGGGAGGTACATTAAATCTTGTACTGTCTGTGCCATTTCCAAACCAACCATCAAGAAGAAAGGCTTATACACTCCTCTACCTACTCCTAGTCGACCATGGGATCCACCTCCATGGATTACATGTTGAACCTTCCTTCTACTAAGCATGGAAATGACTGTGTTTTTTGGTCGTCGACAGATTCTTTAAGATGGCCATTATGGCGGCCTATAAGAAGAGTATCACAGCAGAGTCCATTGCTCAGATCTTCTTTGAGCAAGTGTGGGTACACTTTGGGATCCCACAATCCATTGTCTCTGATCGGAATAGTAGATTCCTAAGTACATTTTGGTCAAGTCTCTGGTCGATGTTTGGTATCAAACTCACTAAGTCCACAGATTTCCATCCCCAAACTGATGGCCAAACATAAGTCGTCAACAAGATGATCGTAAACATTATGCGCATGTAAAACTCAAAGCATCCACGCACATGGGATGAAATCCTCCCCTATGTCAAGCATAGCTACAATAGAGCTCTCCACAACTCAATGGGCCATAGCCCCTTTCAGGTAGGGTTGGGATTTCAGTCGTTATGTCCCATTGAGGTGGCCATACCATTTGTAGCTACTCAGGCAGATTCGGGTCATGTCCAGTCTGAAGCCGACAGGGCTAACACCTTCATTGAACATATTCAACACATCTTCCAGCAGATCCATGATATATTGGACATAACAAATGTTAAGTACAAGCAACACCATGATCAACATCATGTGTCGCACAAGTTCCAGGTGGGCAACAAAGTTTGGCTACATTTGCAGAAGGAGTGCCTCGTTGGACTCCACCGCAAGCTTCGCCCGCTCCGATATGGGTCGTACACCATCACCAAGGTTTTAGGGGACAATGCCTTCAAGCTTGGCATTTCATTGTTACTTGGTTTGCACCTAGTGTTCAATGTAGACTTCCTTCGGCCATACTTTCCACCATTGTTGGACACTTCCAACGCTACAGAACAACTCACAACAACAGAGTTATACCTAGATTGCATGGAACATGCCAGAACTAATCAGATCATGGAGACACAGATCACCACTCGCCAGTAGAAGATCCAAATATATCGGGTTGTCAAAGCTGACCAACTGCTTCACCAAGGCAAGTGGCTCACCAGGGACTAATTTCAACAGAAATTCCCCATCTCATGGAGGCACTCAACACAATGGGGACCATTGCTTCCTAAGGGGGGAGGAATGATCCAGGTGGATATTGGTGGTCACCCACCTATTACACTTGGACCCCCAACATTGTCTCTTTTAGTTTTTCGGTTTCCTTAATTGTAGCACAATTTACTATTTTTGGTAGTTTTTCGGGTGCTGAACTTCTGGAGCCGTTTTGAGGCCCTAAACGATGTTTTGAGGGGAAATGGAGAAACAAAAAACATCTTAATCCATATTGTCTCACCTAATATTTTTTTGGCCTCCTCTGCGATATCTTCGAAACGAGGTATTATGATAGTCAAACAGAGATCGTATGCCAAAGATATGACCCCGGGAAGTTGATGTACCAATTTACCCAAATGGGGCCCACAATTTTTGCGCTTCATCTCCTAGGGTTAGGTTTTTGGATGTTTAGGGTTTTCCATTGTTTCTCAATAATAAATAGTCCTTTGAGCCTCATTGTAATATAGTTCAAGGGCATGTAGCCGCCACATCTCTTCTCATAGATAAGCTACCATCGCTTGAGCTAGTTTATTTCCATTTTGTTTGTAAGCATATTTCAATATTCTGATATTAATGAAATGAAGTGTTATTTTGGCTGCATTTCTGTATTTATGGTTATATGTGTAATTTTTTGCATTCCTGATTAAGTTTGGATCATCTTTCAATAGGGAAAAATATAGCTTCAATCAAGAGGGTAGAGTACGGAATGTTTGCTTTAATCTTGAGATTGTAGGTTATAAAATGCTTTTGGATCTTCTCAATATTTCTCCTTGATTCTCTTGATATATTGAAACCTTGAACCTCGCATGCATATAAAATAATAGTGGTGACAAGAGTCTCAAAGAGAAACTTTTATTATCCCAAATTCAAAATCTGTTGTCTTACAATTATTTTCAATCTCATAATAAGATTTCCATTTTCTACTTATCATTTTCTCAATGTTGTAATTCCAATTGAATTGATGATTGATGTGAATTTTGAGATATTTTTATGAAAGAAGTTCCTCCAAGTAGTTATCATCACAAATTAAATTGCCATAGGTAATCTTTTTGGATTTAATTATCATGATTTTAGACTTGTCAATGTTATTAGTCATACCCATCTTGGAGGATTCTTAGTTAATTGCCAAGATCATCATGAATCATTTCCAAATCAGCATAAAGAAGAAGAATTATGACAATGTTATTGAGTGTGTGGACAACTCATCCTACATCTTCTAAACACTCTTCAAGATTATAAATTTAAATTCCAAAAATAGTAGGGGATAAGGGACACCCTTTCTTGACTATGATATTGCAATTGATTTCTTCTTAACAACCCTCAGTGCTCAAAATTTTGACAATAGCATTCTCGTACAACCTTGTCAGAAAAACCCTTGACTCAAGAGGAACTGATAGCTCCTCCATCCTCTTCCATAGATTCATCCTAGAAACAATGTCAAAATATGACTAAATCCCACAAAAAAATAGAAGAGTTTAGTCTTCTTATTGTAGCATTCCTCTGCAATGATTCCTGAGAGTAATAATATGTTGATATCAGTCTTTCAGATTAATCACATCGCTAGGATTTGGTCGACGTTTCAAACCAGCTAATGTGGTTCATCCTCAGGACAAGGTGAGAAATCAATAGATCCGAGGGAATAAATAGCAAGGGTGCATCACTGCCCAGAGTTTGTTGTTGGAAAATAGTCGTTGGGAAATAGCTATTAGGTAACAAGAATGTAGTAAATAAATATTTAGTTTCGATATTTTAAATGATAAAATTAAATTTAGTTACAAATTAATTGTTGTGTAATAAATAAATATTAAATTCCGGTATTATAAATGGAATATTGGAATTAAATATTAATTTTTAGAGCTAATTCATGTTAACAATTGTAGTAGTAATGTCTAGAGATAATTAATAAAATAGTTTGTTAGGGTTTGACTAAAATGGAAATTCCCATCCAAGGGGCCATTGATATCATAAATCGCATCACCGATGAAAAAACTGCCAAACTTGTCGGACTCTGCCTCACCTCAACTTTCTTTAGTTTCCAAGGTGAGTTCTATGAGCAAACTTGCGTTGTAGCGATGGGCTCCCCTCTTTCCCCCATCGTAGCAAACTTTTTTATGGAAGACTTTGAGACCAAGGCTTTAGCATCCACTCAATTTCGCCCTAAAAAATGGAAGAGGTTTGTCGATGACACATGTGTCATCTGGCCTCATGGTCATGAGAAACTTGATATGTTTCTCAACCACCTTAATTCTCAATCTGAATCCATCAAGTTCACAATGGAAATTGAGGAGAATGGTCACCTTCCCTTTCTCGTCATTCTCCTTTCTATAAGGAATGATGGTTCCGTCTATCACCAAGTTTTTCAGAAGAAGACCCACATGGAATAGTATCTCCATGTTAGTTCTCATCACTTCCCAGCTCAAAAATTTGGGGTTCTCAGCATTCTTGCTACTCGCGCTCTTAGAATCTCTAATGATTTCCACCTTGATCGGGAGAAATCTCATCTTCTTGAAGTTTTTCATAGTAATGGGTATAGCAGACCCGAGACCCTCAAGGCCTTTCACCGAGCCAGCAATATTCCTAGAGTAAAGCCTGCCTTTGCTGATCCTATCGCTAAGTTTCATCTCCCGTATATCTAGGGAACCATGGATAAGATTGCCCATATTCTTAAAAACATGAATATCTCTTCCTCTTTCAAACCTCTCCATACCATTAAAAATTCCCTTAGATCCATTAAAGACCATATTGACCCTAAAGATACGAAAGGGGTTTACCTTATTCCCTGCTCCTGTGGTACCCCCTACATTGGAGAGACAGGTAGGTCTATTAAGTAGAGAATCAGTGAACATGCAGCTAACATTAGACACAGCCGCTCCCGCACATCAGCCCTTGCCGAGCATTCTGTGAAATCTAATCACCATGTCTACATTGAATATTCCAAAGTCATTGCTAGAGTTGATCATTTCCACCACAAGAAACTCAGAGAAACGATTGAAATTGAAAGGAATGCCAATAACCTCAATGGGGACTATAGCTGGAAATTAAGTAAAAGTTGGATTCCAACTCTCTCCTCTTGACCCTTCGCTCCCTCTCCTTTCCCCTTTCCGTTTCTTCTAGTTCTCCCTTCTCGCCTTCTGTTTTTTCCTCCTTTCCCCTTTCCGTTCCTGTCGGCTCTCCCTTCTTGCCTTCTAGTTTTTCCCCCTATATCTTTCCTTAATTTTCTTTTATTTCTTTGTTTTGTTGTTGAAGTATATCTCTGTTCTAATATTATCTTCTTTCTTCTTCTTCTTCTTCTTCTTCTTTGTTTTTGTTTTTTTGTGATTAGTTTTCCTCCTTCCTACTATAGTTCTTACTTTATATATATTAAAATAATAGATTAAAATTATTATGTCTTATTAACCAATTTATTGTATTATAAGTGAATTTAAATATCAAGATAAGGATTTTTAACATTATTAATCTCTATAATATCAATAATAATGGAAATAACATCAGTTCATCTTTAACCATCCTCTATTTTTATGAGATTAGTTTCCATTCTTCCATTCCTAGTCTTTTATTTTTTATTCTAAATTAAAGTATTATACATAGAAATTAATATAATGAATTATACTAAAATAGTGTATTTAATATTAATCTCTATAATAATATCATAACATTAGTACATTATTCTTTGTATTTAATATTAGAGTCCCCCTATAAGATTATAATAATAATTAATAATATTAAATACTATTCCATCTATATAAAAGATAGGGTCAGACCCTAACCCACTACACTTACACTTTTTAAACTAACTATTTATATATGACATTACTTTTAAACATTTAACTTATGATTTCTAAATAATATTAGTTTCCATTTTAGTCAAACCCTAACAAACTATTTTATTAATTATCTCTAGACATTACTACTACAATTGTTAATATGAATTAGCTCTAAAAATTAATATTTAATTCCAATATTCCATTTATAATACTGAAATTTAATATTTATTTATTACACAACAGTTACTTTGTAACTAAATTTAATTTTATCATTTAAAATATCAAAACTAAATATTTATTTACTACATTCTTGTTACCTAACAGTTATTTCCCAATGGCTATTTTCCAACAGTAAACTCTGGGCAGTGATGCAGCCTTGCTATTTATTCCCTCAGATCTATTGATTTCTCACCTTGTCCTAAGGATGAACCACATTAGATGGTTCGAAACATCGACCAAATCCTAGCGATGTGATTAATCCGAAAGACTGATATCAACATTATGGATCACAAAAGTATCAGATCTAACAATAATAATATGGTTAGAAGTTGAATTATATATCCTTAACCCAACTTGAAATTTATCTCTTTTACCATGGCTTTCAAGCTATTGGCTAATATTATTTTCAAAAATAAGTTTGTACGTCTTTTCGCTAAAATGTGTCTGGCCATAATAGTTTTGTAATTAGAGGGAATGATTGTATTCCCAACTTTTAAAGATAGGCACAATAAGGCTCTATGTCCAAGGCTTAGGAAATCATTGCTTCATTACCAAATTGAAGAGCTAGTGTTAGTAAGGGATGAGGACAGGCCCTCCCATTTTAAAAATTTAGCCGGGTAGCATTCAATATCCTTATCTCTCCCATTAGCAAGGTGTTTAACCCCAAATTCAATGTCTTCCAAAGAAAATATATCATCATCTATAGGAGCATTCAAAATGGTGCCCCTGGAATTAGTGGACTCATAAAAGGTTTTTTGTAGAAAAATTATTCAAATCTAGCTTCGATAACATGTAGATATTTCTACATATCTAGCTCTGATACCATGTAGAAAATCCTGTAGATTCACAAGCTCAACAATTTACTAAAGAAAGAGACAAGAATCTACTTCTACTTTCAACCAGCGGAAGCCAATAGATCAATGAAAACAATATGAACAAGAAGAAGATAAATCAATGGCACATAACACAATATGTATCTGGGAAAGCCTCAGCCCAAAACCCCTACTATCTATATTACATTAATCAGAAATCCAAGATGAGAATACAATGCATGTTCTCACAAGAAAAATCTGTGCACAAGTATAATCAATCTCTTAGCTCACAAGCTAGCTCAAGCCAAACCTTTGCCTCTTATGTTGCTCTCCAAGACCCTATTTCCTTATGTCCTTGGTTAAAGAATTTGGATGAATACATTATAACTTTCTCAACCTTGATCTTTACCTGCACAAATATTTCCTATCCTCTGCCTAGTGACTTCCTTTGGCCAATACTTAGCCAAATTTCCAAGCCTCCAAGATTTTAATTCTTTTTCCCTTGGTCAAATAATTTGGATTAATACAATATGCTCTATTTAACCTTGAGCTTAACCTGCACAAGTATTTCCTATCCTCTTCCTGATGACTTTCTTTGGTCAATACTTAGCCAAATTTCCAAGCCTCCAAGCTTCTAATTCTTTTCACCCTTGGTCAAATAATTTGGATGAATACAATATGCTCTGCTCAACCTTGAGCTTAACCTGCACAATTATTTCCTATCCTCCACCTGATGACTTCCTTTGGCCAATACTTAGCCAAATTTCCAAGCCTCCAAGCTTCTAATTCTTTGTATCATTCCTGAGAGAATTAGCCCGTATTTAAAGGGAAATTTCTCATCCATAATTGTGCAATCGAAAATTAGATCCTCTTCTTGATTGCATGCATGATATTTACAACTAAGTAAATCACACAATTGATAGTACATTGTCCTTGCACTCTAGTCTCAACTGGGTCTTTCTCTGAACTGACATGCATGAGTTTCTGATAAGGGAATCTTCAGTTAACTAGAGTAACACTTGTGGATGCACAAGTGCACGAACTGACTGTTAACTCTCTATTAGTTCCACAAACATTTAAAACTAATTTAATTGACCATAACTCAGTAAACTGAGTTATGTAATAACAACTCACAATTAAACTCATCATGGACCCCTAAAACTTAGGGAGAACATATACATGACTTCCAAAAGACTTCCAACTCAAAATTCCTAAGTTAACTAAGTCAACTTAACTTAGTTAACTATTACAACTTGCTATGAAAAAAGAATTACAATTTTAATTCACAATTTAAT
>APFE031008853.1:21638-34700 GCA_000404065.3 Pinus taeda
CTGTTTCATTATAGGTGGAGGCATTATGGACTATGGATTACCTAAAGTAATTGTTTGGGTGGAGACACCGTGTGTTTTGGATTCCCGTCAGATTATAGGTAGAGGCACTATGTGCTCTGGATTCTCATGTGTCATGAATGACTACTGTGAATTTCCCTTGAGCACTTTACTCCTCAGGCTCTAAATCTAGCTCAAGGGTGGTTAACTACAAGAAAGGATAGCAATGTAGTTGGCCTACAATTAAGAGGAGATTTGAAGTCTCTGTCTCAATTGCCAATCATCTAAATATTAAGATAAGTTTATTATTTGTATCATAAGTATATTGGTGCAATATGAAGATGAATAAGGTTATTGTATGATAATGGTATCTTGACACTATCAATGTGGAATATGTACTCTTGTGTGATGCAATGTGATGGTTTGTGAATGATTATAATGGATGTGAGGGACTTGAAAATCCTTGTAATGTTGGTATGCTCTTGAATGGTAATTTATTTATATGTTCATATTTAATTGTTGGCATGACCAGTTGATTATGGTTGCGTGTGATTTCCATTATATGTTATGTGTGAATAATTGTTAATAAATTTCATTGAATTATGTGGTGTGCTTAAATCTACGGGTTGTATGTTATGATGGAGAGGGAATTTCCATGCCTTAGAGTTGATGAGCTATGTTGTTCAAATGTTGTCACGGCCTATAAGGACCATGTGGGTCTCCATTATGCATGTTTTCCATAGTCTAGTATTGAGGCCTTGAGTTATAAGCTCCAAAAATGGCTATGTAAGGTCGTTGAAATTCTTAAGACTTTTAGTATGGCTCCCATTGAGTAGCCTAGTATTTGAGTTGATCGAGATTGATAAATTCAAAAAGAATAATTGTGTAACTACAAGGGTGTTGAGTTAATGGGGAATGGAATGAGAAAATTTCCATTAATCGCCATAAGATATTCATGTTGTGCTACACTGGGTATGCCCAAATATTGTTTGTGGAAGGGGGTGGGATTGATAAAGGGCACTAGATAGGAAAATGCCTATCATTTGTCACTAATATTGTCGTCACATAGAAAAGTTGTGATGAGGGGTTCTTCAATGAATGGGAATGTTGGTGTGGTTGATGAGGGGCACAACAAAGATGTCTCTTTGTCCATAAATGGGAGATCTTTGATTTTCCCAGAGGTCTAGGACCCTAGTGAGACCCAAGGTGTAAGTTGAAGTAGCAGATGTCATATGCATCACGAGTGACATGTACCCGTACTTTAGATAAGTTGTTGATGTGGAACACTAATGGTGTGACATGTGGCACACAGATATGTCTTTTTTGGATGGCCATGTGGCTAGTTTTTAGATGACATGTGGCACCTTCAAGAGTGTCACGTGGCAAGATGACATCACCCTTACGACAACATGATGTTAGTGAGAGGTTGTAGGAGTGAGTGACATGGAAATTACATTGATGTGTCACATGGTGACACATGGAAGTGGTTTGTAATTCCACCTAGAATGAGGTTTCCATGTAGTATAGACGTGCTGATACATATGGAGGGAGACCAAGTCACTGTGGAGAATAGTTTGTGGTTCCTTTTTATAACTATTCACAAAGTTGACAGTATCCACGAAAGATACGAAAACCATGAGACAAAAATATATATGTTACCTAATGGGAAATGATTCACATTGTGCCACAGGTGATATAGTGGTATACCCTTGGGGTGTGGCATGATGGCACAGAGTGGAAAGAGCCACGGGACATATATTTTCCTCATCATCTGACATGAAAATGTGCGATGTGTCATAGAGGCTTTAGTCAAGTGCAATTCTAAGCAAATGGTGTGGGTGCAATGGTGCTAAGGCACTATGATGTGGCAGGTGCCATGATGGATTTCACATGAGGAAGCAATGGCATGTGGTTTCCATGCAACTAATTCTTGTTGATTTGAGGCTTCAGTCAAGTGAAATTCTAAGGAAATGGTGTGGGTGCAATGGTGCTAAGGCACTATGATGTGGCAGGTGCCATGATGGATTTCACATGAGGAAGCAGTGGCATGTGGTTTCCATGCAACAAATTCTTGTTGATGTGTTAAGGGTAACAGGGCCCAAACATCAAATAGGTGTAACTTCCAATCCATAGGTCAGATTGAGATAAATTTTATATCACCAAAAAGCTCTTGAGGAGTCGAATGTTGAGTTGTGTTATATTCTTTCCACGACTAGCTCTAGTAGCGTAACCAGGGGGTTAGAGGGGGGGGATCCCCCCCTTCATTGCGCTGATGCATAGCGGGGGGTCACAAGGGGGGTCACAACCCCCCTCCCCCCCATATGGGGAGTTTGAGGGGGGCGGTAGCGCCCCGGGAAATTTTTTTTGACCCTATATTAGGTGGGCAGACCTACCTATGGTTTTGTGCATGGTTTTTAGCACATGGTTTTGGGCACGATGGTTTTCGGTTCATGGTATTGGATGCTTCAACATGTATATATATGTATTGTAACATTGAAAGGAACATAATGAAAAATCAATCTAGTAGCCCCGGTTTTGGGATCCAGGGGAAAATCTTTGTGTATATTTGTTTTATGTGTTATGCTCTCGCCATTGTTTATTTTCTATTTTTAGAATTCATATGTAGGTAATTTATGTACGGGGTTAAAACCTACATTCAACACGATGGTATTGTCTAAATTTAATTCTACTAAATTTGGGGATGGGAGACATTTTGTAACCATGTTTCCATGATGAGACAATATAGGTTGGCTTAATTGAATATAACACCTCCTATTCAGTTAGGATTACTCCAAGGGGATGGGAGGGAGTGTTACATACTAGGATCAAAGCATGGTTCAACATTGTACTTGGATGGGCTCAAACATAGATATATTTGGATTTTTGTTACAATGTGCTAGTAGAGTGCCCAGGTTTAGCAATCACACTAAATGAGACTAGGAGGATAAATAATAAAGGATTTTTTTAGAGTGTAGTGATTTCTAGTGATTTTTTATTGTGTACAATGTGTGTTTCTTGTATCACTTGATTATGAATTGCATACTAACTTTAAATCTGGTGTTTCAGACAGCCCCACCGCCATATGCTTGAAGATATTTTATTTTCAATATGGATTAGCTAATAGTTGTGTGTGTATGACAGCACATAAGGAGGTTCCAAGAATGAAAATTAGAATGGTGCAGCACAACCCTGATAAATGGTATCAGTGTCAGGGAAAAGAGTTAGTTGGAAATAGGATAGAGGAACACTCTCCTAAATGGATAGACACCATTAGAAGCATAAGCGTTGAGCTGAGAAGTTACAAGGTTGGAAATGAAAGGCTTAATGTGGATCGGGAGAAGTAAGCATAAGTAAATTCCATCATATGAAAAAGCCTGTCTTATTTGCAAATGAAGAGGAAACATGATCTAGGTGCCATCTACCTAGGAAAGGATAAAGACGGACAAATTTCATCAAGACTTGGAAAACATGAATTGAAACTTAATGGTGAAAAAGTCAGCAGATCAAGGAAAAGAAATAAGCATGAAAGTGAGGACACATTGAGAGGTGAAACTCCACTAACTAGTCCATAATAGAGGTCAAGTAATCATGATCAGTTGTCTAGTGTTGCAAACTAAAAGATATTATCAACAAAGAAGGAAGGGAAAGGACTTCATTCCAAAATAATTTAAAAAGGAAAAGCCTCCTACATTTTACGAAGAGGTGAAGAAGGCCAAGCAATCGGAGGAATGACTGCTAGGGATGAAGAGTTATATCATGGTACATGATTACTCTAAGAACATGAAGGTGAGACTAACCATCTTCAACTTGAAGGGAAAGGTTGATATCTTATTAGAATATTTGAGGAATTTAAAAGATGTTAGAGAGAAGGGGTTTTCCTAGAGTATATTTCAAAGGTACTTAAGAGAAAAGTATCTATCTAAATGATACTATGATAGGAAGGCCAAGGAAATATACGAGCACAAACTTGGGAAACTATTAGTTGATGAATATACAACTAAATTTTAGATTTGTTGAGATACATACTTTATATTAAGGATGAGAAGACAAAGATTTAAATATATCTTAGTGGAATACCTTAGGCATTTAGAGACATAATAAAATTCAATGAGCCTAAGACATTGGAGGATTCCCTTATGAAAATGAAGTATAGCTATGAGTAATCAAAGCACAAGCCTGAGTTCAGGATTGTTTGGAAAATGAAGGGAAAACCCAGTTTTAAAGGGAAAGGGATGAAGTATGCAAGAGGGAATGTGAATTTTGCCACTTTTTCTAAGCATGTGTATCAATATAAAAATACTACTATTGATAGGGACTGATTCACTAAGCATGTTGGAGATGGAGCCGAGAGGTTTAGAGGAGGACCTATGCAATGTTGGACACGTAGAGAGAGCCACCAACGGAGAGACTATCCTCAACGACAGTGGAATGGTCTAAGCATGTATAATGTGCAAGAAGTGGAGATCATGAAGGATTTGAATTAGAGCATGCCACAAATTTATGTTGCGATGGAAAATAGGCAAACTTATCACCAAGTGTCTATGATCGAGATGGAAGATATAATTCATAACCAATTGGTTTGAATTCTGATAAACCCAAGTTATAATTTTAGTTAAATTAGCCCTAAGATTTTAGAGAGGTGTGCATTACAAAGCACCACCCATGAAAGGTCATGGCTAGTCCAATTAGTCATGAGGATTAAGAAGTAGATTGAACATGTGGTGAAATCATGCCCAGAAATGATAGGCAGCTTGCCCATGACTATGAATCTAAACTTATTACCATTGGTTTCATATGACATATTATTTGGTATGGATTAGCTGGTAAGTCATAGAGCCAGAGTTGGTTTCTTCAACAAGTTGATAGATGTCTCAATGAGGAAGGGGAGAAGGTGATGTTGTAGGGGAAAGGAAACTTGTGACGATGAGGAAAATAACTATGTTGCAATTGAAGGGGTGCAACAGAAATGGGTGCACGCTATACATTTTCCAAGTGACCAACAAGTTAGAGGAAAAGAGAAGTGGAATTGAAGAACACTCGGTAATAAAAAAATTTACCAATGTGTTTTGAGAATAGATTCCAATACTATCACCAAGGAAGTAAATTGACTTCTCATTTGAATCACTGCTAGGATCAGCTGGTGTCGAAGGATCCATACTAAATGATTACACCATAGCTGGTAGAGCTAAAATTACAGCTAAAACAAATGTTGGAAAAAGGATATATTAGACCCATCGTATCACCCTGGGGAGCTCTTGTATTATTCGTGAAGAAAATGGACAACAAGTTAAGGTTGTGCATTGACTATAAGAAACTCAACAAGGCCACCATAAAAAAACAAATATCCTTTGCCAAGGATTGGTTTTTTTTTTAGGATTGATTTGAGGTATGGCTACCATTAGGTACACATAAAAGAGGAATACATTCATAAAACAACACTTAGAACCAAGCATGGGCACTATGAATTTGTAGTTGTGTCATTTGGGCTCGCAAACGCCCTAGAAACATTCATTTGCTTAATGAGTAATGTTTTAAGTATGTATTTGGACAAGTTTGTACTAGTTTGTGTTGATGACATATTGGTTTATTTAATGACAAAGGAGGAGCATGAAAAACATTTGGCAATATTGTTATAATTATTGAGAGAGCATAAGATGTATGCCAAACTCTTAAAGTGTGAATTCTTCCAGTCCCAAGCTCATTGTTTGGGACAAATTGTCTCAAAAGAAGGAGTAGCAGTGGATCCAGAGAATATTAAATCTATTATGGAGTGGCCTACTCCTTAGAATGTGTTAGAAGTAAGATCCTTCATGGGATTGATCGATTATTACCGAAGGTTCATCCTCAACTTCTCAAATACTAGGCATCCAATCGTAGCACTTCAAACAAAAGGATTAAAATTTCAATGGACACCAAAATGTGAAGCCAACTTTAATAAATTGAAATATTTTCCCACACATGCACTAATATTGAGGATAGTAGACCCAAATAAATATTTTTTGGTATGCACAGATGCCTACAAGGAAGGGTCTAGTGGAGTCCTAAAGATGTGGAGGCATTATCTCCTCGGAAGAAAATTTTCATTGATGTCAAATCACGGAGGGTTGAGGTATCTTTTTTATCGGCCCAAGTTTAATGCAAGATAAGAAACATGGATAGACTTGATTATAAATTTTTATTTTGAAATAAAATACATCAAAGATAGGAAAAAAAAGTAGTTGACGCACTCGAGAATTTGGAGAAACATAGATTGCATAAATAACAATCTCTTGAAAACAAAAGCAGAGGAGCTCAAGAAAATAATAGAGCAAAGGAAAATCTTAGTGGCAGAGGGACAAGACCAACTAAGATGGGGAAATAACAAATAGGGCACCTTTAATATTAAGGAAGCAAAAAGCATTCTCCTTGGGCTGAAACCCCTAGTTCTGGATAAAATCTGGCAAAACCTTTGGAGGCACCAAGGGTGGATGAAAATCAAACTCTTCATGTGGGTAGTATACCACAAGAAAATTTTGACTTGGGATAACATAAGGAAGAGAGGTGTTCAGGGGCCTTCAAGATGCCTGCTCTGTGAGGCTCAAGAAGAAACTTTGGAACATTTACTCAACAACTGCATTTTCACATCTTGGTTATGGGACTTGTTTGCTACAATCTTTCAACAATCTGATAGAGATAGAGGAAGCATCATTAGTACCCTCAACAATTGGAGGAAAAAATTTTCGGATAATGAAATTCTTAACTCAGCGTGGGCTCTTACACCAAGCTTCATTATATGGAACGTTTGGAAGGGGAGGAACAAAAGAATTTTTAAGGAGGAAAAAAAGCCCCCACAACACCTATTGGAGATAATATTGAAACAGCTCAAGGAGACTGTGGGAACCATTGTTCACAACTTCCCTAAAAAACCTCCCTCAGAGGTATATTTAAATATTCTCAGGCAACTGGGGATGCAGGGGCTTACCCTCCTAGGCATAAACAGGAAGGTAATTTCTTTGGATACGAAGAAGGAATTTTGGCATCCTCCTCTGGAAGGCTATTTAAAATATAACATTGATGGGGCTTCAAAAGGGAACCCGGGAACAGCAGGGTATGGAGGGGTCCTCAAAAATGCAGAGGGAAGTATTGTTTTCATCTTCCATTGCCACCTAGGTACAGCCACCAACAACATGGTTGAACTTATGGCTATGGAACAATGCCTGGATTTACTGAAGCAGGACAACTGTCTCATTGTCATGATAGAGGCAGATTCAGAGTTAATTATCAACTCAGTGCAAAAAATACACAATGGAACTGTGCCAGATAAAGTCTCTAAGCATTGGAAATTAATTTGGGTCTTCCAAAGAATTAAAAGCCATCTTCAAGACCTGCACATTGTCAATTTCCACCATGTTCGCAGAAAGGCAAACAAGCTGGCGGATCTTCTGGCCAACCAGGGAGTTAGTTGCATAGAAAATAATGTGTCGATGAAGTGGCATGAGTGGCGGCCAAGCAGACTGAGAGCTCTATACTGCGAGCAGGCAGAAGAAGATAGGGAAGTGTTTAGACTCAAAAACATGGAGACTAGCTCGATTTGATTTTCCCCTGTATGCGTCTTCAATTTCTGAGTTGCTAGTCTCTGAAGAGAAGAGAACCTTTTCTGGGCACCCAGACTCAAGGAGTAAGTGTGATGAAGATCTCAGTTCATCATGGGCAACGCTTTGATTCCCACAAGTCTTTGCTCGGTGGAACGACTCTTACCTTCACAACATCCCAAATCAAGGCGAGTAAGTTTAACATTTACAAGAGGAACCCAATTATTCGGCAACTGGTGTTTTCAGGATTCGGAGTCTAGATTTGCAAAACTGCCTCCCAGGCGGCTTTCGACTGATCGCGCCGCTCTCATGTGGTAATGGTTTTGGCATTTTCGTAGCAATCCCATTCATCCTACGACACATGGTAGGGTGGGGGTTCCGAAAACTGCCCTCCATCGTTGACTAAAGTTGCACCTTCTTGTCCCATGCGAAATCATTCTCACTCGTTGGATTCGGTTGTAGAGAATCAACGGTTGACCTGGATTGAGCGACTTGGTGGGGCAGGACCATTAATCATCGGTCTCTGTGGCTATGTGTCTTTCTCCTCTGCCGTCGATCTTCTTGATTTGATGGGATGGATATTTTGGTTTGGGTTTTCCGGAGGGGGGCTGTGCGAAATTTCGCGGGCTTTTCGAGGGATAGACTTCAGTTTTTTTAGTTAACTCTTACGCTCGAATTTTTAGATGTAAAGCTGTAAGGTTTAGCCCTTGGAGGCTTAAGTTTTCATCTCTTTTCTGTTTCTTTGGCGTCAGGTGGACATTTGTATATACTGTACACTATTTTTTGACTCAATGATATAGAAGGATCCATACTTGCTTCAGCAAAAAAAAAAAAGTAGTTGATGCACTCAGCAAAAGGCTACAAGAATCTCATATAACAACTATAAGTTCTTGTGAAGTTAACATCCAAGAGAAGATTAAGAAGGCATTATAGCAGGATGAACACTACCAATAAGTGAAAGAACACTTGTAGAAATAGCCACAAGGCACATTAAGCAAGAAATACTCCCTCACGAAAGAAGGACTACTAAATTTCAAATGGATATGGTACATACCTTGAATGGGTGACTTGAAGAAGCTCATTTCTGATTAATTTCATAAAAGGCCATATTATGGTCATCTTGGTTATCATAAAATGATAACATCTATGAAATGATGTATGACTAGCCAAGAAAGAAAAAGGGCATGGTTGAGTACATTGCCAAGTAGACACTCAGTGGTATTTATATAACAAATCCCCATCCTTGAGTGGAAGTGGGAAGTCATTTCAATGGACTTCATTACTAGAATTCCAAGAACAACTAGGCAAGATGATGTTATAATTGTGGTGGTTACTAAACTAAAAAAGGTAGTTCATTTTATATCCATTAAATCCACTGATAAGGCAAGTGATATTGCTCATATTTTTATAAAATAAATAGTAAGATTACACAGTGTACCCAAGAATATCATCTCGGATAGGGTTCACTAGTTTTGGGACAGGTTAGCCTTCAACATGATGTAACATCCTCAAATGGATGGATGGACTGAAAGGATAAATAGCGTGTTGGGAGACATGTTGAGGATGTATGTCATGCATCACCCAAGGAAGAGGAGAAGAGTTTCTACCTTTGATATAGTTTTCCTATAACAATGGGTACCAGGAATCGTTGAAGATGAGTCCATTCAAGGCTTTGTATGGTAGAAAGTACAATACACCCACCAGCTAGAATGATCCAATTAACAGGTGAATATTTGACCTAATATGTTGAAGGGAATGGAACATGAAGTAATTGTTATCAGGTAACAATTGAAGATAGCTTAAGATAGGAAAAAGAGCTATGAAAATTAGCATATAATGCACAAGGAGTTCCAAGTGGGGAAACATAAGTTACCTCCACATCAAACCAACGAAGAGTTCACTATAAATTGGGTCTTTTGTAAAGCTAGCACCCAGAATTTGTGGATCATTTATATTATCGAAAGAGTGGGGCTAGTGGCCTACATATTAGCCTTTCTCCCCACAATGAAGGAAGATTATTTTTTCCATGTTTCATTGCTTAAAAATTATGTACATGATGTTAATCATGTCATTGATTTGTCTATGCTATATGTGGAATTTGGGGGAGAATTCTAGTCAAAGTTAATGTGCATACAAGATTGGAGGTAGATCACACTTCGAAATTGAGTAATCGAGCAAGTCAAGGTGTAGTGGAGGCACTTTGGACCATATGAAGCCACTTGGGAAATGGCTATGTAAATGAGGATATCTTACCCTTGTTTTTTTGTGTAAGAAAATGTAAAGATATTTGTGTGTATATAAAGATCATTATGAATTTTGTGTTCATTAAAGAGCATAGTTAAATTGTGTTTCGTTATAGAATGTCAAGGATGGTGTTCCTCTAAGGGGGTGGGGTTTTTGACAGTGCTTTTTTCACCCTTCATGTAAATATTATTATATGAACTGATCATGTAAATTGATGTGAAATATAATTGATGATTCGGTTGAGAGAGAGGGCACTAATTCAAAGCTATAGGAGGAGGATATGTTTTGCGATGGCTTGGGAACATATCCAAACCTTGAATGCTACAACTGATCCTCACCCATATTGTTGTTGTGTTGTACAATAATTTACACTAATGTATGGTTGTCTAAGAAAAATGATGAGCCGGTCCTATGAGATGGTGGGCATTGGTCAACACACAATATGAAGAGAGTGGAAAAATGGAGGAGACACTCTCACTAGGGACATCAAGCGTCATTCAAGTAGAAGAGATGAGAAGAGTTATAGATTAGTAAGAGCAAGTGTCAAAAGTTCACAAATGCATGAAGAAGACCCATGCTTAGGGTTGCATCATAGTGAGAAGCACTACACAGTGGAAGTATGTGAAAGAACTAGACAAGGCTCAATGTATGCTCAAGATTGGGAGCTAGTTGAGGTACATTGCAAAATGGTGAGTTATGGTGTTGGGAAGGTAGGGTGGTAGTGGACTTTATATTCCTACATAGTAGGTGGAGACATTAGTTACTCTGGGACTTTTCTTGGTTTTCATAGGTGGGGACCCTAAAGGTGTGCTCTAAATTCCCATAAAAGTTATCAAGTGGAGGCATGGTGCGCTCTAGATTCCTATCGGATTGCAGGTGGAGGCAGTATGGGATCTGGATAGTTGGATGGATACACTATGTGCTCTGGATTCATCTCAGATTGCAAGTGGAGGCACTATGGTCTCTAGATTCCCTATTGTAATTGTTTGGATGGAGACAATGTGTGCTCTAGATTCCTACTGAATTGCAAGTGGAGGCACTGTGTGCTCTAGATCCCCATGTGTCTTCAACGACTGATGTTAATTTCCCTTTAGCACTTTATTCATCAGGCTTTGAATTTGGCTCGGGGATGGTTAAATGCAAGAAAGGATAGCAATGCAGTTGACCTACAATTTGGAGGAGATTTGAAGTCTCTCTCTTAGTTTCCAGTCATCTAGTTATTAGATAAGTTTCTTAACTATGGCATGTACATATTGGTGTAATATGAATGATGAATAATGTTATTGCATGATATTGGTATATCTACACTGTAAATGAGGAATGTACACTTCTGTGTGATGCAATGTGATGGTTCAAAATGATTAAAATGGATGTCAAAGACTTGCAAATCCTTGCAGTGATTATATTTTCCTAAATGGTAAGTTATTTACATGCTCATAATTAATTGTTGGTATGACCAATTGACTATGGTTGTGTGTGATTTTCATTATATGTTATGTGTGAATAATTGTTAATAAATATCATTGAATTGTGTGGTGTGGTGTGCTTAAATCTACAGGTTGTATGCTCTAATGGCAAGGAAATCACCATGCCTTAGAGACAATGAGCTATGTTGTTCAAATGTTGCTTACAACTTGTAAGGACCATGTGGGTCTATGTTATGCATGTTGTCCAAAATCCAGTACTAAGGTCTTGAGCTATAAGTTCCTGAAATGGTTATGTAAGGCCACTGAAATTCTCAAGGCTTTGAGTATCTGCTCGCATTGAGAAGGCTTGAATATAGGTCAAATCCCACAAAATATCCATGTTTCACTGTGTTAAGTATACCATGAGATTGTTTGTAGAAGTGGGTGTGGTTAAAAGAGGGTTTGGGATGGAAAAATTCATGTCACTTGTTTCCAATATTAGCATCACCTCGCGGAGGTGTGATGAGGGGTTATTCCATGACTGGGTCAAGACATATTAGAAGGGAGGCCTTAATGAATCCTCCATCATCCAAAGCGAGTATAAAATAATAATTTGAAGGACCATAGATGAAAGATTTACATTATGAAGAAAGGTTTATTTGACAAAAAAGAAGAGTAAAGTGGGGTGACTAAGCATTGTAAGGGAGCTAAATGACTTTATTTTTGGGTTAAGGGTGAGTAAAAATGAGGTAGGAAAGTATGAATATTGTAAAGGGAAAATGAATTTTGAAATTTAGCAGTAGGGATATGGAAATTCATGGATGGACTGTAAGCTTAGAAAAAGGAAAATGAATAAATTCATAATGAACATAGTTACCGTTCAAACGGAAACTATTACCTCAAAATGGGTACTGGAGCCCAAAAATCCCAAAAAAACATGAAAAAACACCTTGAAATCGAAAATTGTTGATGCCGAAATAAAGTTGGTTTTTTTTTTTTTTTTTTATTTTTTTTAAATAACACTAAAAAACAATAAAATCCATTTTGCTCGGTGCATAAAACACCTTGAAATCAAAAGTGTTGATGTTGGAATCAGGTGTTTTTTTTTTTTTTTTTAAGGTACATTTTCAACACTTTTTATTAATGGCATTAAAAACAAAATATCGTGACTCTGAAAAACTTTAAATTTCCAATGTTTTTCAAGCATGAAATTAATGATAAAATATCACGTCTTTGAAAACTCTTAAAATTCCAACGATTTTTAAGCATGACATTAAATTTAAAATATCACTTCTTTGAAAAACTTTAAAATTCCAACAATTTTCAAGCATGGTGCTAAGAAAAAATATTTATAATTGTTTTCAGCCATAACATTAAAGATAAAATATCACAACTTAGAAAACATTAAAAATCTTGACAATTTTTCAACCATGGAATTAAAACCAAAGATTATGACTACAAAACAATCTTAAATTTTCAAAATATTTTAAGCATGACATTATGGAAAAAATTTATTACTAAAAAAACTTTAAAAATGAACACCTGAATGAAAAACTTGTTATACCAAGAGTAAATTTTTTAAAATGCTAAATGTATAGCGATTTTGAAATCTTAGCTTAAGACAACTTGATACATTGTGAAAAAAAAATTAAAAAACAATTATCAAATTCACACGCAGTGTAGGTGAGCTCAACCCATTGCAATGAAAACTTAAAGACCAACCATGAAATTAACACATTGTGGGGTAGACTTGTTTCATTATAATGAAAAATTTAAAATCAACTATCAAATTGCACATAATGGGATTGGGTTGCTAGACAAGCATCAACAGATACCCTACAATA
>APFE031008853.1:39773-50004 GCA_000404065.3 Pinus taeda
AGGCATAAGAACTCCAAATAATTTATACGTACTCAAAGGAGGACAACAAAAATGCTATCTAAGCAAGAATGATGAACATTGGCTATGGCACAGAAGATTGGGGCATCTAAGCTTCTCTCAGATAAGGAAAGCATGCAAATATCAAGCGGTTCGTGATCTCCCTGACATTAGAATTCTAGACAATACAATATGCAAATCATGTCAGTTTGGTAAGCAAACCAGAACTAATTTCCCTGAGAAGGAAGGATCAGCTAGCAGGCCACTTGAACTTGTCCATACTGATATATGTGGTCCAACTAGGAAGAGGTCACCTCAAGGAGAAGAGTACTTCTTATTGTTCATTGACGACTTTTCAAGGATGTGTTGGATAGGACTCATGAAGTATAAAGATGAAGCTTTCGAAAATTTCAAATCATTCAAAGCCTTGGTTGAAAACGAATCAGATCGCAGAATCAAATGCCTCAGATCTGATCGAGGAGGGGAATTTACCTCGGATGAATATTTTGATTTTTGTGAAGAACATGGAATAAGAAGGGAATTCTCTACTACAAGGACTCCTCAGCAAAATGGAGTAGTGGAAAGGATGAACAGAACGGTTCAACAAATGGCTTGTGATATGCTTGATGAGTCTGGAACTCCCGCAACCTTCTGGGGTGAAGCCGCATTTGCTACAGTTACTATTCTCCACATGACAAATGTCCGGGTAAACAACACTCAGACTCCTCATGAACTTTGGTATGGTAAGACTCCCACGGTAAAATATTTCAAAATTTTTGGAAGCAAATGCTACATCAGAAGGATTGATGAAAACCTTGGCAAGTTTGAACCTAGAGCAGATGAAGGCATTCTCCTTGGTTACTCTCCCCACAGCAAAGCATATAAGTGTTACAATAAAAGACTTGAAAAATTGTTGAAAGTATTGATGTAGTGGTTGATGAAGAAGGAAACACTCCTAGGCAAGTAAAACCTGAAGAGTTCGAAGATGATGAGGACTATCCTTCAACATCAAATCAGAATCATGATGAAGAAGAAACTCATGAGGCACTAGAAGAACAGATAAGGATAGAAGAAAAGACTCCATCCAGGTACATTCAGAAGAATCATCCAGAAACTCAAATTTTGGGACAGAAAGAGGCAAGTATACAAACAAGAAGAACCATTTCAGAAGCTTCAAGCTATCTAGCATTGCTCTCCTCCACTGAACCACAAAATGTAAGAGAGGCATGCAAAGATGAATGATGGGTCAAGGCCATGGATGAAGAACTTGAGCAGATTGAAAAGAATAACACTTGGGAGTTGGTTCCTAGACAGAAAGATAAGAATGTCATAGGGACAAAATGGATATTCAAAAACAAGCTGAATGAAAATGGAGAAGTTATTAGGAACAAGGCCAAACTTGTTTGTAAAGGGTATGCTCAAAAAGAAGGTATAGACTTTGAAGACACTTTTGCACCAGTTGCTAGACTTGAGGCAATAAGAATGTTCCTTGCACTTTCTAGCTTTCAGAAGTTCAAAGTATTTCAAATGGATGTGAAATCAGCCTTTTTGAATGGGGACTTAGAGGAAGAAGTATATATTGAGCAACCAGATGGATTCATCCTTGGAAATTATCTTAAACTTGTATGCAGACTTAAGAAGGCACTCTATGGTCTTAAACATGCTCCAAGGGCTTGGTATTATCGTCTGGACAAATACCTCCATCAACAAGGTTTCTCAAAGGGATCAGCAGATAGCAATCTATATATAAAAATTGATAATGATAAATTGCTAATACTTGTTGTGTATGTTGATGATATCATCTTTAGTAGCAATGAAGAAGCCATGAGTCAAGATTTTGCTTTGGTGATGCAAAAAGAATTCAAAATGTCCTTGCTTGGTGAGCTGACATATTTCCTTGGGTTACAAATCCAACAAAATAAAGACGGTATCTTTTTATCACAAACCAAGTACCTAAAGCAGATCTTGAAGAAATATGGCCTAGAAGATTCGAAACCGGTATGTACCCCTACGGTAACAGGATGCAGCCTCAGCGCTAATGATGAATCAGCAGCAATACATCAACCAACCTATAGATCCATGATTGGTAGTCTGCTCTATCTGACAGGTACTCGGCCAGACATCATGCATGCAGTGGGAATAGTTGGAAGATTTCAGGAAAATCCAAAGGAAGCACACCTTCAAGCAGTTAAGAGGATTTTCAAATATCTTCAAGGAACACAAAGCTATGGCTTATGGTATCCTAGAGATGCAGATCTCACACTTCATGCATATACATATGCAGATTGGGCAAGAAGCGTGGATGACAGAAAAAGCACTAGTGGTGGTGCATTCTTTATGGGTTCTAGATTAGTATCTTGGTTCAGCAAGAAACAAAGTTCAATTGCTTTATCTACAGCGGAAGTGGAATATGTGGTTGCTGCATCTTGCTGCACATAACTCCTTTGGATGATGCAAACCTTGCAAGATTTTCAAATCACTTGTTCTCCACCTATCTCCATCTTTTGTGATAATACAAGTGCAATCAGTATTTTCAAAGAATCCTGTCATGCATTCAAAGACTAAGCACATACCTATCAAGTATCATTTTCTTCGAGAACAAGTGCTTGAACAAAAGGTCAAATTGGAGTATGTTCCCTCTAAGGAACAAGTTGCTGATATACTCACCAAACCACTGCCCAGGGAGACATTTGAATACCTGAGACAGAAGCTGGGGGTAGTTGATGCATCATCTTGCTGTTGAATCTTGTCTGTTTCAGACAAAAATGGTTGTACGCGAGTTTCATGAGGAGGATCCGCGTACATACGGCGGTTTATGAAGATACAGTCGCATATATGTTGGTTTGAAGACAAAAAGTGGGCCGGGCTCAGGATGAAAAGAGTCTGATATGAGTATGACAGAGACCATCTGGTACAGGTTCAGGGGGAGCACATATTCTTCTAATAATGCATTGTTGGAATTATCTTAGAAGATCTTGGTTCAGATTCACAATTGTTTTGGCTTCAGGTGGAATAGGTGCAAAGGGAGAACATGGTTGCTGGTCTGAATAATGATTGACAAATGTTGCAGATGATAGTTGTTGATAACTATCATAGTCTTGTTGTAGATATTTCGTCTCTATGTCATGTATTTCTTTTCTTATCAGGGTCATGTAATGGCCTATATTGTTTTCCCCATTATGCTTGGGATGGATGAAGTGATGTTCTTGTTTTATCTTGTGTAAATTCTTGGTGTATCCCCACTTGGTTGGGTAGATGAGTCAATTCCCACTTAGTTGGGAGATGGATGTATGTATGAGTATTTGGTGGTAGGAAGGTCATTTATAATAATGTTATGTAGCACATCTTCTTGTAGACCTTGCCTACAGTTAGGGGGAGCTTGGACAGCACAGCAGAGCAGAGAATTTAGCATGTACTCAGGGGGAGTATAACCCTTTGCCCTTGTTGTCAAAGGGGGAGAATGACTTTGAGTGACTTGGGGTTGCCATCAAGTCCAAAGGGGGAGATTGTTGGCATTATGACACAGGTTTGGCTCTATGACATAGGTATTGTCCTTGATGGCAACTCATTCAAATGGCAGATCACAATTCAGGCTCTCAGTATGAAAGAAAATGAGGTATATGCAGGTTCCTCTTAACAAAGTCGCATATACATGCGAGATTACGGATCAAAAGGCGCGTATACGTATGCACGCACTTTCATGCAAAGAAAAGCGCGTACATGTGGGAAAACTTATGTTTGATCCATGATATTTAGTCCGACATATTTGAACCTATGGTTTTGGTCCTCGGTATTGCATCCAAAAGGTTGAACCCAGGTATTGGGTCCCTAGTATTGGTTCTCAATGGTTTTCGACCATGGTTTGAGTAAGGCCTAAGACTATAAAAAGGGAAGGAGATCATTTGGAAAGGGTATTGATTAAAGAATTGAATATCTTATGAGGAGCAAGATCTGGAATACTGGTGATTTGCTTATGGTGCAGAGTTAGATCTAAATCAAGGAGGAACCTGAGCGTTACAAGATGGATAAGTTCTATTGAAGGGTAAAATCTTAAGACTTGAATAGTAGTATCTTTGTGTGATTCTGACCTAATATATTTGACGCATGAATTGATCTATGAATCTGATAATCTGGGTATAATTAATGCTTGAATACTTGAAAAGGGAAAAATGTCTTTCATAGATCTGTACGCAGGTTTGGCGCAACGAAGGCGCGTATACACATCGGTTCAGTAATTCAAAGAAGCGTATACACAGGTTTTCCTTTATACAGATGTGTATGCATGCAGGTTCCTCATATTGAAGTAGCATACGTCTCATAAAATATGTTTTAGCTACTTCGGTTTATTGATGCAGTATTCCGGGTTAAGGATTGGTGTCTGGTTACTGTTATTATTCTGGTTACAGCATTCAGAGAAGTGATTGTTTGATTCAGTATTGGGTTGTACAAAGAAGATTGGTTGATGCAAATATACTTGATGTTTGATTGATGTTATTCATGGATCCAGTCTGAAAATTTATGAAACGTGGTCCCTGGGAGAAAAGAGAAGGTTGTAGCCTTCTGTAGGTCAGCACCTACGTACTAGTACCTCAGCTAGTACAAGAGCTAAGGGGGTTGTAGCTCCCTTCCAGGAGAAGCTGGAGAACGAGAGAAGGTTGTAGCCTTCTACAGGTTGCAACCTGCGTACTGGTATAAGACTGCACCAGTACAGAAACATTGTAAAAAGAAGTTTCTAATTGAAAGAAGATAGAGACAAATTACAGCAAGTGGTTTTCACCCACATTGGGTTTCCACCTTATATCTTGTGCTCTTGTGTATGACTGTCTGCTCTATTTTTCTGTTCCTAGTTACTGTTTATATGGTTATGACACACAGATATATGATCAACATCTGAAGAATAAGTTAAAATATAAAGTCTGCAACATATACTCTAGTTTCTTTAACTAAAGTTGTGTATATACGTTGTTTTCACTAACTGAAGTAGCGTGTACAAATTTGTGTATGAAATGAAAAATAATTGACTTGATAATACTGATTCACCGCCCCTCTCAGTATTATTTCCAACACATTAATGAAATAAACATAAAAATATGTAATCAAAATAACATAAAAGAAACTAAACTAAACTTGCATAAATGAAATAACATAAATAGTTACAACAAAGGAAATATGTGCACAAGTTGAAGTTGATGGGGGCCCTCCACTCCTCATCAAGCACACCGAACAATTATCAAAGTTTGGAGATCAAAGTTGCAACATGTATTCCATAAAATGAAGTTGGAGAAAGTTCCAAAGATATTACAATAATCAAAATATCTTCCTTTCTATCCTCACTTTACAATAATTATCAAAGCTTGGAGATCAAAGCTACAACATGTATTCCATAAAATGAAGTTGGAGAAAGTTCCAAAGATATTACAATAATTAAAATGTCTTCCTTTCTATCCTCACTTTACAAATTACATTAATAATTTCTTCTCCATTATTCTCTATTCTATAATGTCTCATATCTTGGATGGAACCCCTTTGAATGAAGGATGCACTCATATTTATATAAAAACTTAAGATAAATAATCAATAAATGTAGATCCACAATTATCTCTCGTGGTTACAACCAATTACCTAAAAATATGAGATACAAATCCTCTCACACATCTTTAGGAGACACTTATCAAAACATCCATGCTTCTTCTCCTTTGAATGTGCTTAGTCAATTATCCAAATATTCCACAAATCTCCATGAGTTGAAATTGAAATTCAAATTTGTGGTTGAGTGGCCAGAAATAAGACTCTTCTAGAATCTTCAAATAGGCCTACAACTTCATAAAACTCAGCCCACTTTTAGATATATATAAAAACATGTTAATTTCCTAATATTTAATCATAAAATTTCTTAAAATAATTAAAATAAATTACTTGGAAAATAATAATGATAAACTCATATGATTATGCAAATGGTATTAATTTAAGGTTATTGAGCTGCAGAATATGGTAAAGAGCTATGGAATATGGTAAAATGATAGAAATGAGGGTGAAAGAGGATGACATTTTGGAGGCCTGACATTTCCCCCCGACTAAATATGTTGCATGTCCTCATGCAACTTCACATTGATTCCTTTAATCATAACTTGATCTTCTTGGAATGTTTTGCTTCTATATGAATTTTGGCTTTGTATTGCTTCTCTTTTAACTTTGCATAATCAGATCATTTGATAATTTTATTTTCTTTGCAAAGTGTACTTTGAAAGACATTTGATTGCAACATATTTTTTTATGGTTGGTTCTTATGTGACAACCACAAATTTATGAGTATTGGTTCTTTTGTAACAATAATTTTTTATTTTATTTTTTGCATCAAAATACTTGAACACATTGAGAATTCCTTTTGAAGGCCCCATAGTTGTTCCCAAATATTAATGTGCTTATCAATTAATCATTGCAAAAC
The DNA here is from genome assembly GCA_000404065.3 of Pinus taeda. NCBI lineage: Eukaryota > Viridiplantae > Streptophyta > Pinopsida > Pinales > Pinaceae > Pinus > Pinus taeda. The sequence goes on from APFE031008853.1 coordinate 46,216, forward strand.
ATATAAACTTTTGGAATAAAAATGCAATAATAGTTGGTTGGGAAATATATGTTGGTCAACAAAGTATGAGGAATATGTAATATGGGAAAAAAAAGGTAATGGATACCCCCCCCCCCGGCCGCAACTAAAAATATTTTCAAGTTTTGGCGAATGAGAAAGGGAATATAAATGTGGTGATGGATTTTCCAAAATCACAATTTCAGCATTTCAAGGAATTACATGATTAAAGATTAGAAAACAATATACCTTCACCTACCTGAAAAGTGGACAAGATATGTATATGAAAGAGTGTGGTTGTTGTTGTTGGATCATGGAATGTGAAGTGAAAAAAAATTGATCTTCTTCTTATTTCTATTGATTGTATGAATAGAGGATGAATCTGATCTGAAATTGGAATCTTTATTGCTAAGACAATGCTATTGTTGTTGAACTCTGGAGTTGAGTATTGATGTATTAGAAAATTACTGCAAGTTGTTGAAATCATATAGTTTTCATTCATTCCCACCCAGTGGCATAATTCTTATCTATGTGAATAGATGTATCAATGTTGATCTAATAATCACCCTATGAGTGACCTCAGTTGAAGATTTATTAAACAAAAGGTATTACAGACTCATGTGCTGGTGTGTGTGTGTTCTGTGTTATCGAAACAACGGATCGATCAGATTTCCAATACACAGAAAATAAGTGGAGAGACAACAGAGAAATACAGTAAGCAACGTAAAGACACAAACAGTTTTTAATAAGGAGTTCACCCTATTCTCCAGGGTTACGTCTTCGGTCCAGCTTTAGTGGTGGCCTTGTTTTATTGTGTCTTTCAACAGAGAAATTACAACACAGGGACTCAATATGAGTTCTCCTGAAGCAGATTTTGCTTAGTAGGGTGGTTTTTGGATTCCCCAAGCCACTCGGAGTTCACAGACCCTTTTTCTTCCTACCAACTCTGTGACCCTTGGTCTACAGTGGAAAGAGCCAAAAGTGATGCTCAGTCCGGACAGATTCCTCTATGGGAAGGCTTGAATCTTCAAGCTCTCTGGTGCTCGACGCCACCTGTGGTCATCTCAGCCCTCTATCTCCTCTGCTTGGCTTTACTGTTCTCTGTGTTCAGTCCTCCTCTTTGGGTTCACTGTTCACTACCTCTCTTTGTCTCTTGGACTCCTCTCAATTCGGGTTCCCAATCAACTCCTCTCAATTCGACTGTCTCTGTTCATGGCTTTAGCCATTCGATCCCTATGCCTATTCGGTTCCTCTCTCGCCTGTGTCGATTCTTCTTCTGCAGCTGCAGTTGGAATTCCCTGTTTGGTGTCAGCATGAATGCCCAGGGAGTGGCCATGTGTCCCCATCTAACTGGTGCCAGCATGCTTCGTCGATTCGTTTCTTCAGTTACGTCGTGGATTCGTTCTTCCTCCACCGTGGCGGTCAAACGGACTCCAAATCCATTTAGAATGCGGCTTAATTCCCAGCTAATTTCGCTTCTTTCCATCGGGCACAATCTTAGCCATTCGATCTGGGCTCCTTAAGTTCCGACGTCATACGCACATCGAGCGCGGTTGACTTGCTCGACCGATAGCTCATGAGCAACGGCGGTTTTCTCACACCTCTACCACCACGCATCGATCGGTGTATGGAATCACTCAGCTTCTATCCAAAACCTCTTACCGTTCATGGGCGCCCCGATCAAAACCACCGGTTTCCAAAGCGTGGATCCCACCTTCGTACTTTAGCGCTTTTACCCTTTCCCGCCCGCAGTCCTCCGGTTCCCCCACGCGACCGAGTGCTCGGGCTTTCCCATTTTAGCCCGTTCGCCCAGCGATGCGCGATTAGCGCTAAGCACATCGAAAATCACCTCCTTTTCCCGATCTGGGGCTCCCAGGGGCTACTTTGACCTCTCGCGCAGTCTCCATGGGCCTCGGTCAGCGCGCTTTGACCAAGGTCCTCGTCGTTCCACGCTGGCCGCCATTGCCACCAGTTCAGGGTGTTTTTGATGTTGTTTTGGACTCTTTAAAGATTTGTTTTGTCTCGATACAGTCAAGGTCCTTTGACAGTCGTTTATGGATCCGACTCGGATCACGGCTTTCCCACTAAAAAAAAAAAAAAACTATTGGACCACCAAAAGTTGGTCTTCTTCAAGCATCGACTAAGTGAGGAAACTGTTGTCTCACTTGTCCAATCTCAATCCACTTCGCACTGCTCGGCTTCGAACCTTTAAGCCCAATCTTGAGGTATTCCACTTGTCCACTACACGTCGTCCTTACCTTCTTGTCCAGCACTATGTCTTCCCGTAATGCACTTAGATATTCAGGTAGCAGGTCATCAACAAAAGGTAATTGACTCTACTCTTTAGGGTTCTCAATCATTGAAGGTTCAAACAACCTCAAGCAATTTGTGTTCACGACTGAGTATATGTGCATGTAAGCTGGTAGATCAAGGCGAAAAGCATTTTCACCAATCTTCTCAAGTATCCTGAAGGGTCCATACCTGATAGGTTTTAGCTTTTTACCTTCACCTTGCATCATGTCCTTGCTGATATACAGCCAGACTTGGTCTCCAACTTGAAAACTATGCTCCATCCGATCCTTATCATGCCTAGCCTTGTACTTGGCTTGGCTCTTTTCCAGCTGTTCCTGTATTGCCTGGTGGATCTCCTGGATCTATTCAATGAACCTAGTTGCCTTGTCCACATCACTGTGTCTATCAACCATGGTATCTTTACCAAAGAAAAAATCCAAAGGAGACCTTGGTATGAAACCAAAACAGGTCTCAAAAGGATATCTCTGTGTAGAAGAGTGTTTGGCTCTATTGTAAGCATGTTGCACATAACGCAAGTGTTCATCCCAGAGCTTAGGATGTTTGCTGCAATATCCTCTCAGTAACTGGATCACCGTCCTGTTAACTACTTCTATTTGGCCATCTGTTTGTGGATGAAAAGTTGTTCTTTTCTTTAATTTGGTGTCCATTAGTTCCCATAGACTGGACCAAAACTTCCCCACAAATCAGGTGTCTCGTTCAGATACAATAGAAGTGGGTAATCCAAAATGAACCCATGCATGTTCAAAGAATAATTTTGCAGTTTGTTCAGTTGTAATCTGTTTACTACAGGGTATCAAAATACACATTTTGTTGAACCTATCCACAACAACATATAGATAATCATGACCTTTCCTAGATTTAGGTAGTCCTCCAACGAAATCAATGGAAATGCTTTCCCAAGGGTGAGAAGGAACTGGCAATGGAGTGTACAAGCCTAGTTTTCTATTGCTGGGCTTGCTTTTAGCACACATAGCACACCCCTTTACATATCTAGAAACTGTCTCACTCATTCTCAGCCAATAGCAGAACCTTTGCAGCGGTGCAACTATTTTACTTACCCCAAAGTGACCTGATATCATATAAGTGTGTGCTTCCCTAATTATCTTTGCTCTCTCAGTTTGTGGAATGCAGAGTTTCCCACAATGATATAAGATTCGGTCCTTCACATGATAGTCCAATTCTTCTACTCTTTTGCCTTGACTCAAAGTTGCGTATACATCTTTAAAATCCATACCTTGAGCACATTGTTCTCTTTAGCTTTCATGCAGCACAGAATTATGCTTAAGTACGGTAGATGCATTTATAATGGGTCTAGATAACATGTCTACAACCTTGTTATGTATGCCCTTTTTATATTTGATGACTAAATGAAATTGTTGTAGAAAACCCATCCATCTATAATGTCTTGATTGCTGCAACTTAGTTTGGGAGTGTAGGTATTGAAGTGGTTGATGATCAGTATGTATTACTGTTTCTTTG
>APFE031008853.1:67916-88945 GCA_000404065.3 Pinus taeda
CACAGTTAGTTGCAAATGGGCCATGGTATTAGATAGATGGTATTAATAAGAACCATGGTACTGACCCATGGTATTGCATGTATGAATCCTATATAAATAATAGAGACTCCCCTTGAGGAGCATCGTGTCTTATTTTGTAATTGAGCTCAGCTTTATTGGAGGTTTCCCCCTCGAAGAGGCAAGTGAACATTGCTTTTCTTTCTGAATAATAAAATACATGTTGTTATTTCTCATTGTTTTGTGTTCTGGGTATATTTCTTCGCATACTTGGTATATCGGTATCTTCTCACAGGTCAACAACATAACAAAGAAAAAGATCCTTTAAGACATGTCTGCAAAATATATACAAATTCTGATTCTAAAAAGCATGAAAATAATCTTTTAACACTGACCACAGAGTATATACAAGTTCTAATTCTAAAAGCATGAAAACAATCTTTTAACACCGACTGTAATTAAGTGAAAAACATTGAAGAAACAAACCATTAAATGACTACAAAGAGATTCAAATGAAAACAAAATAATGAGATTTAACTGAGTTATAATGAAATGATAAAATAGTGAATTAAGGAAACTAAGCTAGAACGAAATAACAATTCGATAACAAAAAGTGATAAAATGAAATAAACTTAACCTCAACTGTCTACAGGGGGCCTCCACATACAGTAGGTGTAAATCACGCTCAAATATGCATCAAATAACATAAATGTAACTTTCATTCAACATGAGAACAAAAGGTTTGTTTCACACAATTACTTCAGAGATTACTTCCTTGTTATCCTTTATAGAGGATACATATTTATATATAAAATTCATGTTGAACAGTTTGAGACTTCTACGCCTATAGGTATTTTAATCAATCCTTATTCAAATTCGAAGCTTAAACAATAAAAGCATTATCTCGACAATTTTCTATTTGGAAAGAAAATTGGAGAAACGTGATGCATTCGGACTTATGTTGTTACGTGTTTGAACAGTGCCTTTGACCTCACCATTGTGTGATACCTTCAGTGATTTTGCTCGAGAGAATAGGAGGAGATCCATGAGGGGATCGATCCTCAACCTTCCATGCTTCCTTGTTTCATTGGCACACCAGAACTCCGCAATCGATGGAGATAGATACAGATTTGTAAAATAGTTGTAGAATCATGTTAATTTTGTAGCTAATGCAATCTTTAACATAATAATAAAGCACATTAACGAATAAGAAAAATAAGACATATGAAAGTTTTTACCTTATCAAAATCTATGTTTTACTGCTTTTATTGAGTTGATAGCGATGATGAAAAGAGAAAAATGGAGGAAAAACGGTGTCAAAACAAAACAGTTATGGAACTCTACATTCCCCCACATTGAAGATTTTATATGTCCTCATACAAAACACAAAATTTATATCTTTGTTTAACTACTGCATTTGCTTGGACACTTCTTCCAGTACATCTAACTTCATCCTTTTCACTTTCTTACCAGTCATTGCCATCCTTGGTTTTCTCATGAGGATCTTGTCTTTCAAGTTTATAACCTATCTCTGTAAAGCCCCATTTTTCTTCTTCAATTTCTTGTTCTTATTCAACCACAGACTTATATGTAAAAGGAGGTTGTCACTCTTAGATATTTGGATTTCATTATGTGCTTTCAAGGCTCGCTTTTCATTTTTAATGTACCTATTTAATGTCTTCAGTTAGAAGATTTCATGTTTTAATACATCGATTACTAGAGGTTCTTGTGGTTTATTAAACTGGACTTATTCTTCCTCTTGAATTGGAATTGATGTTTCTGTTGCATCCCTTTTCTCCAGGGATTTGATATAATCATAAATCTCTTGCTACACAGGATCAATTTCCGATATTCTTCAACCTGGACTCTGTGAAGGCGAGGTGAAAGTTGGTGATGAAACCCTTCATGATGAAACTCTTGGAGATGTTCTCGAAGAAATTCCTGAATCTTCTTATGCCTCTCAGTTTTCTTTTATTTCTTCATTGATATGATTTATGATTTATGATTTATGATATTAATTCTTTTGTTGAGTTGAGTCTGGTACTCCTTCTTAGATCTGTGACAGGGGTCTTTTGAATTTCCTTCCTTTCTGTTTTAGGCTTCTCTGTTTGAGGTTAAATCTCTATATCTTTACTAGATTTCTTTCTTCTAACATCTCTCTTTTTATTTTCTCTAGAATTTCTGCAAGAGAGATTTCATCCTCTGACAGTTCTTGTAACTTCTATGGTTCTTGTTCCAGTGTTCTATCAAAATTTATTTTCCTTCCGCTCTTAGTTCTACTGCTCTTTGCTTGCTCATGAGTATCCTCCTAAAAGTGATTCCTTACTAAAAATCCTTCCCAATTATCACCTATGTTTTGGAGATGAAATTCAACAAGTATTTTGACTAGACCATGGTGATACATTGTATTATCTATGGACTGAATTCTCCTTTGAACATTCCTTGACATCTTTTTTAGACTATTTAGCAAGAAATATGGAAGGTTTATCTCATTTTCTTCAAGAAAATTCATTATTAGCTGAATAGAATAGAAAAACATACATCCAAACCTTCCTTCGCAAGTAACAAATTTTTGGATTATTAAAAGTAAATTCCTCCACTTACTTTTCAATGTCGTGCTTGGGATGCACTTTTTGAAAATGATGGTGTCCATGTTTGTTTCTTCAAGAAATCCTTCCAATATTCCCTTTCAATACTTCTGTTTTTGAACCATTTTTCTCCAATCCGCAGCAGTCCAGTAGCTGCAGCTATAAATGACTTTGTCACTATGAATTTGATGTCTCCTACTTTTACTTCGACTCCATCAAATGCCCTAGCGAAGGATTTGGTCTCTTCTTTATGGAAGTCATTGAATTTCCCTATAAATTCTAGCCACTGCACCATCTAAAACAATTCTTTTGTCTATGGATATCCCTCCAAAAATGTATTCCCTATTGGCTTTGTTTTGACTATCACTCCCATAGATGAGAATCTTCATTTCAAAAATTGTTTTGTTTGACAGGGTAGGACGGCTTGATAGAGTTTTTAGAGCAAAAAGGATGAGGGTGTGAGTGATGGAATAATGAGAGCGTAGGTAGTGAGAGTATAAGGGAATGTGGCAGAATCTAACCCTTAAGAGCATTTATGTTTATGATTTGATCAATCAGATCAATGGGTCGAGATGTGAGTCGAGATATGAGTTATGATGACGGGCAGTGAATGGTGGATTATACTCAATTTGATATGACACTATCAACTCTTAGCAATAATGATTTTGATTTTCGGTAGTACCATGTCTATATAATTCATATATGTAATGTTTTGATCCTTATTATTAAATAAAGAGTTGCATACCTTTGAATTGTTTGCTTTCTAACCTTTGGTTTCCCTTTTTATGCTCTCTTCAGGTGCTTTTCAATGGAGGGAGTCAATCAATCCTTCAATTGTATCATCAAAAATTTCTACCAAATTGGCTACAGAAATTTGTCAGCGCTGCAGAAAATCAACAATTCTGTAGCCATTTCATTTTATTTTTTTAAAGAAAGGGATGCACGAAAAATGGAATTCTAGAAAATGGGATACAAAGAAAATTTAAGATGCCAAGAATTCTTGATTTTCACCTTGAATTTTATGTATAAACATGCCAACAAGAAATTTTTTAAGGTGGAGAAGAAGAAGAAGAAGAATTGACCAACTTCAGATCAGAGTTGTTCTGGAAAATATTTTCAAATTCCTCCTTTTTCATTGGCTTATGATAGATCATGAGTTGATGTCCATTCACTAAGAGAGGTTCTTTTTCTTCATCAATAGTCCTAATTCTGACTACTCCATTATCAAAAACGTTTTCAATCTCATAAGGCCCAAGCCAATGAGTTTGAAACTTTCCTTGGAAATTTTTGAACTTTGAATCAAAAATAAATGCCTAGTATCCTAGCTGAAATTTTCTTTCTTTGATGTATTTATCATGCCATCTAGATATCTGTTGCTATACTAAACTAGTCTTTTGGATAACATCTTGCCTTATTTCATCAAGCTCATTGAGTTGTCCCATTCTTTTCTTTTATGCTTCTAATAAGTCAAGTCCCAACTTGACTGTTGTCTTATAGGTCTGAATCTGGAACTCAATTAGAAATAGGACTTTCTTCCCATAAACAAGTTCATAGGGATTATGTCTTGTAGTGCTTCTCCATGTGGTACGGTAGGCCCATAAAGCTTCTGGAAGCTTTTCTGCCCATTCCCTTATGTGCAAGTGAACTTTCTTGGTGAGGATTGCTTCAATCACTTTGTTGGTAGACTCTACTTGTCCATTTTCTTGTGGATGGTATGGAGTAGATTTTCGATGCAAAATCTTATATTCTTCCACTATCTTTGCACTACTCAAGATGTAAATTTCTTTCCTTGATCTGTTAAAATTTCTCTTGGGACACCAAAATGAGTAAAAATATCCTCAAAAAGAAATGAAACTACAGCATTTTCAGTAGCAAAAAAAAGTGCTTTAGCTTCTACCAATTTAGTAACATAATAAGTGCATACAAGAATATATATTTTTTTGTTTTGAATATGGATTAATTGGTCCAACAAAATCCAAAGCCCATTTTTCAAAAGGTTCAATGAGTACCTAAGGTTGTAGTGGAATTTCATTTGAAGGAACAAGTTCCCCATTCTTTGACAGCTATCACACTTCTTAACATATTCCTTGGCATCCTTAAAAAGGGAAGGCCAATAATATCCTAAGAGAAGGACTTTATAAGCAGTTCTTTTGTTAGAAAAGTGACCTCCACATGGTTCATCATGGCATGCTTTAAGTATCTCAGGTATTTCATCTTCTCTTACACACCTTCGAATGATGAGATCTGGTCTTGTTTTGTATAATTCTTCATTTATCCATGAATAAGATTCTTGTTTGGATTATTCTTCTCTTTTCTCTAGGAAACAAATAGGAGGGTAACTTCCTTATAACCAAATAATTAGCAATATCTGAAAACCAAGGTGATTTAGTAGATACTGCAAAAATATACTCATTAGGAAATTTATCCTCTACAAATGTATTATTGTTATCATTTTGAATTCTAGATAAAAAGTCAGCAATCGTGTTTTGTTTTCCAGGTCAGTCTAGAATGGTGATATTAAATTCTTATAACAATAATAGCCATCTTGTTACTCTACTATTTGGTATTTTCATTAAATATCTAATGGAAGAATGGTCTGTATGAATGAAAGTTTCATAGTTAGTGATGCAATATTTGAATTTATTAATGGCATGAATAATAGCTAAAAACTCATTTTCAGTTACAATATAATTTAGCTTAGCAGGAGTTAAATTTTTACTGGTATAATAAATGGAAAAAGGAGTAAGATCTTTTTGTCCCAATACAACTCCTAGAGTTGTGTCTGAAGCATCAGTTGATATATGAAAAGGCAATTTCCAATTAGGTCCTTTTAAGATAGGTTCTTTAGAGATCTTCTTTTTCAAAGTTTCAAAGGCCTTTTGACAATCAGATTTCCAACTAAATTCACAGTCTTTGGTAAGTAAATTGAAGAGTGGAGATGTAATATTTGTGAAGTTTTCTATGAATCTTCTATAATATCCAGTAAAACCAAGAAAACTCCTAACATCTCGTTGACAACTTGGAACTAATAATTTGGAAATAATTTCTACCTTAGATGAGTCTACCTTAATTCCATTCCTGAAATATGGTGACCTAAAATAATTCCCTCATTAAACATCATTAAACATTTCTCATGACTTAATGAAAGATTTGATTCTTTGCATCTTATGAGAACTTTTTCTAAATTTTCAAGTGTTTCTTCATAAGAATTTCCATAAACTATGAAATCATCCATATACACTTCCACACAATCATGAATAAGATCAGAGAAAATTCCTAGTACTGCTCTTTGGGATGTTGTTGGGTCATTACATAATCCAAAAGGAAGTACTCAGTAAGCATAAGACCCCATGGAAAGGTGAATGTGGTTTTGTCTTGATCTTTAAGTGTTACCTGAATTTGATTATACCCACTAAAACCATCCAAGAATGAGAAATATTTTTTTCTTGCTAATGTATCTAAAACTTGATCTATGAAAGGAAGTGGAAAATGATCTTTCAAAGTAGCTTTAATCAATTCCCTGTAGTCAATGCATACTCTCCGTTTTTCATTTTTTTGAGGAATGATTACTAGGGGTGAAACCCATTGACTGTATGATATCGGATAAATGAAATTTACTTTTAACAATTTATGCAATTAATCTTTAATAATTTCCTTTAAGTTTGGATTCATTCTTCTTTGTGGTTGTCGAACTGGTCTAGCATTTTATTTGATATAAATATGATGCATGCAAGTTTTAGGATTAATTCCCTTCATATTAGTGTATTCCCATGCATATGCAGAAGAGTGTTTTTGCAATATTTCTATCAGTTTCTTTTTCTACAATTCTTCCGGGTTTTCATTGATATTCAAAATTTTCCCTGGAAAAATTTCTTTTGAAGAATTTCCAAATTTTTCCATAGAATGTAAAGACATTTGTCTGGATGATAGATATTCAATATTACATTGTTCGTGAAAATCTTGACTATTGTCACAATATAAAGAGGGTTCATTATTTTCTATTGAATTTAAAATTTGATCCTCTTCATTTATTTGTGCAATGGTGAAAACTGGTTGTATATCATTATCATCATCTATCCATTCTTCATTTTCTACTTCTATCATTGTTTTTGCAGGTGGGTACAATGTAAATTACTTTTTTAAGAAGAGTTTCGACGTAAATCACATGTAGAAAACCTTTGTTGATGCGTTTCGAACCAACTAGTGTGGTTCATCGTCAAGACAAGTTGAAGAGTCAAATCATGGCTGCAAGTTAAATAGGGAGAGCAAATCTTCCAAATGGCTAGGTGTGACCATTAACGGCTAGATTATATAATAATATTATAATGCTAATTATGGGTTAATAAGTCAAAAGGTAATAACTAATAGTAATATAATATTATAGTCATAGTAACTAATTTTCTTCTTAATAAACAATTCAATAATTTATATATTATAATATATTATATATTTGAATCTTATTCTATTTCATTTTATTTATAAATTTTATTTGGCTATTAAATTAATTAATTTAATTCTTTTTAATTTATTTAATCATTTAATCATGTAAATTACTTTGTCGATCTTCCATTTGAGATAAACATGTCCTCTGATCTACAACTGATAGAAGAATAAGTTGTCGCTAACCATGGCCTTCCTAAAATTAATGGATGTCCTCCTAAATTATTCTTTGGTGTTAAAATAATGAAATGAAGAGGATATTCCCAAGAATCTAAGGATACATATATCCTCTAACACACCATCAGGTTTAATTGCAGACCTATCTGCTAATTGTAACAATTTTGGTGTGTATTGAAGAATAGGAAGCTTCAATTTATCCATAGTTTGTTTGCTCATTATGTTTATGGATGCTCTTAGACCAATCAGTGTGTTTGGTATTTCAGTTCCATTGATGTGTGTTTTCACAATGGGGCTTCCTGGATCTAAATTTTTGAATTGTTGTCTTCCCCATCATGATATCTACAATTCTCCCGACTAGTTGAATTCTTTTTATTTCTTTTCTTTTTCTTCTTGATCCTTGAGTACTCAATTCTTTAATTTTTTTTGCAAAAATCAGTATTTCTTTAATTTCTTGCAATAAAGGAATTTTTATACAGACATTTCTCAATTCATCTAACATATCATAATCAGGAAATATGATTTGTTACTCTACTCCTTTATCGATTTTCAACCTTTAAGGAAAATGTGGTCTTGAGATGGACACTGAAGTTTGTTCTATAATAGGAGTATTATTAGAATGTATAAGATTTTCTGATTTTTTTTTTGAATATTTTCTTTCTAAGGGAAATATCTCCTTCTATGTCATTATTATATTTTTGGAAATTCTTTTATGTTTCCTGAATAACAACAGATGGTTTCTTCCTTTCTAATACTCTACCAAACCTTAATTGAACATTATTCAGATCTAATGGAGTTATCATATAAGTTTGGGGATTTTGTCCTTCTAAGTTTTAAAAGGTTGTGAAGTTTTATTGTTTGGATTTGGGAGTGGTTGAACGAGTAATTGATTTGGCCTTTGTGGAAATGGAAAAGAAAGTTGTGGATTTGCATTTTGAGCTTGAGTTTGAGGTAACTGGTTGGATTAAGGGAAGTATTGTGGTGGAAAATTTGGATAAGGTGGAGGATATTGTTGATATTGAGAATATCTTCCATAAGGAATTTTCCGTTCTTGATTCCAAGATTATGGTTGAGCCCAAGGTTGCCATGGCATAGGTGGATTCTAATTATTTTGTGAATATTGTGAAAATTGTTGAGGATTAAAGCCTTGAGTTTGATTTGTTTGAGGATTTTTCCATGGTCTTTTGGAAATAAAGTAAAGAGGGTCTACTTGATTTGGTATTCCTTCTCCACTGAACATAGCCTTAAGACCTGGTATAGAGGGACATTCTTTTGTATCGTGATTTTCTTCACATATAACACAAGTTTCTATGCTTTTTAAATCTAAAGGACATTCTCTGAGAGCATGTTTCTTTCTACACCTAGGGCAAAAGATGGATAATGCAACATTTTCAGCTTTTTGCTTGTTCTATATTTTAAGGGTGTCAATTTGCTCACTGAGACTCCCTAAAATATTTGGCTTAAAATTATCAAGCAAACTACCTAATTCTGCCCTACTTACTGTCCCGGCTGCAGATTTATTTACTCTTGATAAAAGAGGATCCCTTGGACTTTTCTCGGTTCTTTCTTTACCTCTATGTGAAAATGGTAACTGAGAAATATCACCTTTTCCCATTAGATTGAAAAGATCAATCCACTCATCTTTAATGGATTTTAGTAAGAGAGCTTTCAAAGTTTCCTCATCCAGATTATTCATTTTTCCCTTTTGATATTATAAACAAATCTTTCGACAAAATCTTCAAGATTTTCATCTTCTTTTTGTACCATTTTAAAGACTACATCTTTAATGCTATGAGGCATACAATAATCCTTGTATTTATACAATAATTCTTCTTTCATTTATCCCCATGTTATAGAATTCATTCCTAAACTCATAAACCATTTTAATGTTGAATCCTTTAAGGTGGTAGGGAACAATTTTAGTTTTTGAGCATCATGCATATAATCATGTGATCTACATAATACTTAAAATTCAAAGAGAAATGTCTTTGGGTCTTCACTTCTTATTCCATGAAAATTAGGGAGGATAGAAGGCGAGATGTTTTTCATTGTTAATGTTGCATCCTCATCAAGGATAGGGAATCTAAAAGGTTCAAGATCTCTTATTCCTATACCTCTACCACCACCTCTTCCACCTCCTCTATTTCCTCCTCCTCCTCCTCCTCCTCCAATCCTATGTTTTTCAGCATTGACGTTGCATACTTCTCCTTCTCCCTCTTCATCCATGACGGATTCCTTAAAATAAATATCTGGTTCTACAACAGGATTATCTAGCTTTCCTTCTAGTTATTTTGGTTCCTCTATCAATGGTTTGAAATAGGTTTCTTCTTCCTCTTCTTCAATAGGAACTTCCAACTCTTGAGCTAGAATTTATTCTCCAGTTGAAGATAGGAAAATTATTCATGTTTTTGGGGATGTAGGATCTACTTTGATTACAGCTTATGTTAATGAAGTTGGTGAATATTTAGGTTGGATTTCAGATCTCAATACTTCAGGAAGTCTATATTGGCATGCTATGGATGGAATTCGAGTTTGTGTGGGTGGTGTGGCACTATGCGGTCGTGGTGGAGTGAGTGATGATGTGGGAATTAGACTTTTCCCTTGACCTATAAACCTACCTCTAGTGTCTCTTTCCTTATGCATATCATATTTTTATTTGATTTTTTTTAAGACTTATATTTACACTTCCCTGGAAACGATGCCAAAATGTTTCGTCAATTTAATGGTCGATCGAAATTGGTAAATTTATGAAGTGCAAGTCAACTATATATGCTAGAAGCCTTTTTTAATTTGTAAGATGATAGTTATATTTGTTTTGGGGATTTTCGTTGTTATCTAGGTTCCTATTTGTAAGCATTAGATTAGAGTTAGATTTCTACCAATTAATGAGTGCAAGTAGAGATATTGTTAGACTAATCTACAAGGTCATATCTATATTGAGTGTCATTCCTATGACTAGTTTTCAATAAATTATGTTGGAACAAAAGAGATCTATGAGTCAGTCTTTTCTAAAACATCTTATGTTAATCATTCTAAAATTATGAACCTAACCTAAACACCTTGCTGCAATAAAACATAGTACTGAGATTCAAATGATTCTAAGAGAAAGAAAATGATCCCTTAAAAGTTGTTTGCAAAATATATACAAGTTATGATTCTAAAAAGCATGAAAGCAATATTTTAACATTGACTACAGAGTATATACAAGTTCTGATTCTAAAAGCATGAAAGCAATCTTTTAACGTTGATTGTAACTAAGCGAAAAACATTTAAGAAACCAAACCATTAAACGACTACAAATATATTCAAATGAAAACGAAATAACGAGATTTAACTGAGTTATAACGAAATGATAAAATAGTGAATTAAGGAAACTAAGCTAAAACGAAATGACAATGTGATAACAGAAATCGATAAAATGAAATAAACTTAACCTCAACTGTCTGCAGGGGCCCTCCACATACAGTAGATGTAAATCACTCTCAAATATGCATCAAATAATAGAAATGTAACTTTAATTCAATATGAGAACAAAAGGTTTGTGTCACACAATTTCTTGAGAGATTAATTGTTACTTCCTTGTTATCCTTTACAGAGGATACATATTTATATATAAAATGTGCGCTCAACAGTTTGAGACTTCTACACCTACAGGTATTTTAATCAATCCTTATTCAAATTCGAAACTTAAATAGTAAAAGTGTTATCTCAACTATTTGTTATTTAGAAAGCAAATCAGAGAAACACGATGCATTTTGACTTCTGCTACTATGTGTTTGAACCATGCCTTTGACCGAGCCACTGTGTGATTCCTCCAGTGAATTGGCTCGAGTGAATAGGAGGAGATCCATGAGGGGATCGACCCTCAACCACCCATCCGCTTTCTTGCTTCATTGGCGCACCAGAGCCCCGCAAACCATGGAGATAGCTACAAATTTGTAAAATAGTTGCAGAATCATGTTAATTTTGTAGCTAATGAAATCTTTAACATAATAATAAGGCACATTAATGATATGAAAAATAAGACATATGAGAGTTTTTACCTTATCAAAATCTATGGTTTTACTTCTTTTATTGAGTTGATAGCGATGATGAAAAGAGGAAAAAGGGTGTCAAAACAAAATAATTATGGAACTCTACAATGAACTTTTGGGGCCACATATGGAAGGTAAGGGGGTTAACACAATGAAGCCTCACCCAAGTTCTCCCATGACTAACACCAAACCAAATCTCTGACAAGTATTCATCAAGTAGGGACCTTAGAACCCTTTCCACAACCTTGATGACTTTTAGTATTTTCTTGTACCAGTTGTTGAAAGGACCCACATTTATTTCCTTGTTGCTTGGGTCCCCCGAAGTTCTCCAAGGTGCATACCTGAGGGAAAGAGGCTAGTCTTCTATGATGGGAGCTAGCTCATGGCCCTCTGGTGGGCACCATTTCCACATCATCAAAGAAACAACAAGATATCCATAAATTAAATGGGTCGAACACTTGTATACATCTTCATAGGCTTAGAACAGTTCCTAGAAAAGGAAAGCACACCAATTCAGTTGGGCAACTTCTACATAGTGTTCTGCAACCGAAAATTGTATCCAGCGTGCACCCATTCTTGGAAAAATTATGCATCAACTTTCCCACAATGATGTAGCATGAGAAATTGATTTTTGGAGTGTTGATCAGATCTATGTGTGCCCTTTCCTCCTCTCTTTGTATCATACTTGTTGTAGTAATCATCATTCCATGTCTTCTTAGCTCGCTTGAAATTTGTCTGAAATGCAGTTGAAACCATGTCTCCTCCCGTCTATAAACCTATGAGACTTTGAATTTCAATTGCATGAATTGGGTATTATTTATCAATCTAGAGCGATCCTCCATGCATTCTACTGACTAGTAGCTTTGTGCACTGCATTGCTACCATTATCATCCCTAACATAGACAAACTTCTCAAATTAACTAAGGTGGACCGCTAGATTCCTTTGAAGCTAGTTTTAACTTTAATTTTTATGCTCTTGTCCTCCTTCATGACTTATTCGGTGTAGACATCATGTTTCATGGTTGAAAACTAGAAGGAGTCTGAGAGATCGTTTCGACAACACATATTTTTCATATTTTTCATAAATTGGCTCCCTCATCGTAATTCTCTCGTCCAATCCTAGCTCTAGAACAGATACAATAGTCTTCTTCATCTCGAAGCGGAGCTGATAAACACAAAATACAGGGGTTTGTTATTTGATCTTGGAATTCCAGAAAATGGAAACATATTGCAAACTAAGTGACTCTACCACCTTGGCTTCAGACTCTGAACAATTCGGCATTGCTATGCAAATTAAGTAGACCAGCTTGACACGATGTTTCTCACGAGACCTCCTAACTAATTACTACGGAAAATTTCCCTATGCATACTCAATCATGTTAATCCAATCATTGTTTGAGCTAGATTTGCCTCAGATGACGCAATACTGAAAAAGGAAAGGTGGAGTTGATGGGTAATTAGGTTATCATTATGGAAGACACTTAGGAATTGATTATTGCTATAATGTGAAATATTGAACATAAATTTGGGTTGACACCATAATTATTGTCTAATTATTACTTAAATGACTCTTAACACATGTGACACCCCCACACCACCCCCCAACCACAATCAGCTTCCGTGAGGTGGTAGAGCATCCACAACTAGAAGAGACCTAGAAGGAGTTTTCTTTTGAAATGTAAAGAATTTACTGACCAAAAACAAACTGATGCAACTAGTGTTGACCCAACTAAAGACTCCTACCTATGGTCTCCTTTCATAGAGCTAATCAATTCTAAGTAACATTCTTTGATTTGTGGAAGGGTTCCAAGTGTGCGACGTTCACCCAACCTAGTAGTAATACCCTATCCAGTTGTGTGAGTTTAACAACTCCTGACTCCTTTACTTCCGCAATAAAAAATAACGTTAACCAATGCATCTACAACTTTCCGGGAAACTTCAATAATTTTCTATCATATAGCAGAACATGTCCTCCTAATGTGAATGGTTTTCTCTTGATATGCCTGACATGTCATGCCTTATGTTTTGCTTCTCATTCTTTTGACGGAAATTTGTCATAATCCTAGCATCATTGAGCTCTGAAAGTTCGTCTATCCTCTTATGAATTGAATCCTCCTCTATCATATGAGTGGCCTGAGCTATAAAAAGGTTAGGAATAGAAAATTCAGTTAGTTCCACAGCCTCACATCCATACACAAGCTAGAAAGGTGTATTCTTGTGTAAACGCTTAAGAGTTGTGTGGTATGCCCATAGAGTCGTTGACACTCTCTCATCCCAATCATTCTGGTTGGTTGAGCATATCTTGGTCAGACCCTTCTCCAATATCTTGTTGAAGGCCTCTACAGTACCATTACCTTGAGGGTGATATGGGTTTCTCTTGTGGTGTTGTATCATGAAGTTTTGAAGTATGGAGGCAATTGTTTCATTGATGAAGTGGGTCCCCTAATCACTAGTGATACTCCTGGGGCACCCAAATCTGGATATGGTTTTCTCAAATATGAATCTGGTGGTAGTATATGTAGTATAGTATTTAATCTGTCTTTCCTCTTCCCATATGGTGAGGTACTCTATTGTGGTGAATATATACCTGGTGTGAGAGTGATGTGTCGGCAGATTGATAGGTCCTATAAATTCAATCACCCATTTCTCAAATATTTGTAGTGCATGTACTAGTTGCAATGGTAGTTCATCATGATGTGATGGCCTGCCAACCCTTTGGAAAACATCATAGCCTCTGGCATAATCCTTCGCATCTTTGAAAATCGTCGGCCGCCATATTCTTGCTTGCAATATTGTCCTTGTAATAGCCTTTCCTCCAACATGTCCACCTATAACTCCTAAATGGAATTCCCATAGTACATCATGTCTCTCATGGTGAAGGACACATTTGTGTAACACCTAATCAAGGCCCAATCTATATAGTTTCCTCACAATCAATTGATAATCAGCAACTCGAATGACCATATGTCTCCTTTGTGTGGTTGTGTATTCTTACAGACATTTACCTATAGCTAAAAAACCTGCAATGTCTTCCAAGTAATCTGGTATTGCTTTAATTTGGAATAGATCGGTGTCTAGTAGCTGATCATCCAGGGATCCTCCACTTTCTCTTTATTCAGCCTGTGAGAGGTGATCAGGTCCCATATTCAATTCGTCAACCTTAACAATTACTTCAAATGTGAACTCCTGGAATAACAACAGCCACCTACAATCTATTCCTTCAAGTACAGGCTTGTTCACTAAATATTTCAAAGTGGAATGGTTAGTGAAGAACTTGAACAGGCCTCCTAGTAAATAGTGTTAGAATTTTTGGAGAAAATAGACCATCGCCAGTGCCACTTGTTCATTTTGGGTATAGTTATTTTATGTTGTGGATAATTTTCTGCTGGAAAAATAAATTGGGTGGTCGAGGTTGCCTTCGCCCGACTGAGCTAAAACAACACCCAAAGCAATGCCTGATGCATCAATGTGAAAATGGAAATATTTGTTCCATTCGGAGTAAACTAGGATCAATGCACTTACTATTCTTTATTTCACTATGTTGAGTGCAGCCTCACATTCTTCAGACCACACAAATCGTTCAACCTTCCTCAACAACTTCTCCATAGGTGTAGTAATCAAGGCATAGTTGTGGATAAACCTCTTATGTTATGCGGTGTGTCCCAAGGTGGATTTGTGTTGTTTTACACTTGTGGGTGGGTCCATATTCACGATCTCTGATTCCATTTGTCCTTATAATTTTGCAAATGTTGTCAAGCATCAAAGTCCCCCCTGTATTTGATGAAATCTTGAGGTCACTCCCCCGCTTGTTTGAATCTTACTTCCATGTCTATTTTGATCTTCTCCCATTCTTGAATGTAGTTACGATGAACTCCCCATCACCTTGTTGGTGTCACTTGTAATGAAACATTTAGTAGAGGTACTTTATGTTCTTCAATAACAGATGCATCAACCCTATTCATAAATAAACTTACTATATCTATACCATTAAAGATAGGAAAGTCTCGTACCTCAATGCCAATCTAATTTATTTGACATATTGTGGCACAATGTCTAGTGTTGATTCCAAATCCACCCTGCTTCCAATCATCCCAAGAAAATTTTAAGCCAACCTCCAAACTCTAAATGATCTGCCAGTTGATAGACCCTTCAATCATTGAGTTGATGTAGTCCCCCCTTCTTCCCTTCTCTTAATCTATACAGTTGATCCAACAATCCTAGCTCTTCCCTATCATTTGTTATTTCTATGAATCTTGGTCCATGATATGGGTCTAGAGGTTGAATCACCCTAACCCCTTCTACCTCAAAAGTCATTAGTTCCTTCTTCAAGTCGATTATGGCATAGTTCTCAAAGGCCCAGTCTATCCCGAGCAATGTTGGGTAGGGGTCCTTGTCCCCCATGATATCTATTACTTCAAAGTATGCATGGGTCTTCACCCTGCTACATCCACTTCCATGTCTTCCAGTCATCCAATCGAAAGGATACAGTATTGATTCGCCATCCCCAGCTGGATTGGTGAAAACGTCAATTGAGGTTTTCCTAGGGCTTCGCATGTTTTCCTTGGGAAAATGTTGACATCTGAGCCTAGATCTAGCATAGTGTCCTTAATCTAGAACCTTATAATTTGAGCATCAATCAGAAACTCTCTTCCCATTCTCTTCTTGTTCCTCCATACCTTCCTAGAGTGTCTTTCAGGTAGGTTAGCAAATATGACTCCTCCCTCAACCACTCTTCTGGGATGGTTGCTTTTAGACTTTTCCGCAATTTCCCCAACATATGGTCATCGATCATGATTTGCAAAAATAATCAGAACCATTCTTCGATGGGTCAAACTATGGATTATGGTAGGTCCGAGCTCTTAGATTTAAGAGAATGTGGTTGCTCCTTCTGTTACCCTCCACCTCCTGTCAGATTGTTGAAAACTTTTGTGGCTTCCTTGTAATACTTCTTTTGCTGCTCAGGGTCATATGAGCACCTTGGGGAGGCCAGTCTTATAATTGTGGGTTGGTTTGTGGCTCCCAGGTCAGCTCCAGAATTTTTTCCTCCTCGTGTGACTATATTTATATTTGAGAGGGGGGGTGCCTCTGACAATCTTGGCTCTGTATTGATTAAATTCGCTCCCCTCTGACAATTCTACTCTTCCCATCTTGCAATTAGTTCTAGACATTCCTTTGTTGCATGCACGTTGACCCTGCACTGAGAGCACCATGGTATTCTTGGTGGTGGGAAATATCACGCAACATGCCCTTCTTGATCATAGTTTTAATAGTGAACTAGATCTCTATGCCATGTCCTTCTACCCCTTGTTCCTCCTCCTCCTTTCCCTCAAGGAATCTCATTAACTCAGAAGGTTGATAGGTCTAATTGATCAGCAAGAGAATCCAGTGCCCTACACTGATTGGTAAGGTGATTTGTTGAAGCACATAATTCACAGTAATTGTTATTTGGAATGTTGGAGTATTTTTGCAGTATCGGGCACAGACAAGGGGGATGTCCATACCCCCTGCATACCTCACAATACTTTCGTTGGTTGCGCCGAGGGTATAAACCTTGCGATCCTATTTGCATGACTCCTACTATGGGTGTAGGCCTATGTGGTCCTACTAGTGTAGACGTGGTATTTGTGGCTCGCAACCTAAGACATTATGTAGCAACATGACCTTCCAATAAGGAGGTTGTACACCATACATTTGGTCACGCCAGGCAGGTTGGTTGTAGATCCTTCAACTTCTTTATTAGATTCACAATTTTTTGTTGTAGACCCAAAATGGATGGATCATGCGGTGTCTCTCCCCCCTGATACTCATGTAGGTATCTTGCCATAGCTTCAATCCAAGTTGCTTTCTCAAGGGTATCTTGTAGTGTATCAATTTTATGTTGTGTCAATGGCATATGTGGGGGATAGAAAATAGTGCCTTGATAAACCATTCCCTTTGATGATTTGGACCTATTAGGTAGCTCAATTTACCAATTGCATCCTTTAATCTTGCATCATCTCCCATGCAGTCTCTCCCTCCTGCTGTTGTATTTCCCACAGCTCCGATAACCCTTGCTGATTGGTTTGTGGAAGTTGAAATTTCTGTACAAATTCTCTTTTAACATCATCCACAATTGGATTCTGGTGCAACTCTAACCACTTTATAAACCATCTCAAGCCCCTTTCCCTAACAGTGGTCTGAAATTTGATTAACTTCACATTATCCGGCATCTGGTGGGCCCTCCAGATGACTTCGAACAAATACCAGTGTTGTTCTACGTTGTCATTCCCTTTACCAGAGAACTTGAGATACCTTGTAAATGGTCCCACCTTTTTTTACTGAGTCTATGTGAAGAGTACAAATCCTTGCAACCGAGGTTGTAATGATCCTTGCAAACTTGTACCACTATTACTAATTCCACTTCTACTAGCACTAGCTTTATAATTAACATGCACACTGTGGACTCTTATGGTTTTGATTAACTTAGATAGGAATTTGTGAAGATTGTGATGGAGTACTAGGGGAAGGTTGGGGGAGACACTACCTAGGCTTTGGAAAGGCAGATCATTGATTCCTTTGGATGCATCATCTTCAGCAAATAATCTCTTGTAGAAAAATGCATGTCATCTTCCAGGCTTCCCTCTGAGCCTAGGTGGCCCTTTCCATCCAACATCTCCATTTTCACTGGCGGGGGTGGGTCCCTATCACCTTCCGAACCCACTCTGGTTGCAACCATATTTTCCCTTCCCACTGAACTTCCTTCCATACTTTCTCCCTCTTCCCGATCTCTTAACGTCGCTCCTCCTTGGTTCAATCCTTTATGTCGCCTCTTAATCGCCCACATGGCCCTTTCCTGTCGTTTCTCCACTATCCGTACTCTCCTTTGCACTCTTATATCCCTAGCCTTTTGGAAGTCATCTGCGTCCATCCTTGTGACATTCTCATAGTTCTTCACTCAGTATCATCCCTCCCTTTAGGTCCTTCCCCTAGTACTAGGTGTTTATGCTTCCATGCTTGGGTTCTAGAACACTAACAAGCCCTCTTCCACCATTAAAACCTTAATCCACGGGGTAAACTATTCCAGTAGCTTCCCTCGCAACCCTGATCAGAACACGGCTTCATCTTTCAAAAAATATTCATGACTTTCTACTGCAAACTTAATAATATACCCTTCCAATGTGGTCTGTAACCAGAAATATACATCCCTCGTCAGATCTGTATCAAGGCGATGTAGCACAATGAGATTCGCTTCAGTACAAGCACGATGAAATGGGTTTTTTCCACTAGACTTTCCTTTCACTTGCAATCTTTGTAACCAATTGTAAAGTTCTTATGGGAACTTACACCAGAAGATCTCATACTAATCACTAGCCAGATTCAAATATAGGATTTCTTCCTTCAACATCCCAATAGTTTGTCGGCGGAGTTGAGCTTGCTAAGAAACAAATTGGTCCACTTTATCATTCCTCCAGTTTTGCATTTATTTCCTAAATATCCTTCATGCCATATTCAAGACCCCCTTTTTAAATTTCAGGTCCCAACAATGAAACCATTTGTTGATGCAGAAATAGCTATAGGGTCAATACCCCAGGTTCAGACATAGGGGAAAACAAGGCTATGATGTATTCTAGAACAATGTTGGCATTTTCACCTTACCCGGAATGGGCAAGGAGCCTCACTTGAGGCGTGTTGCGACTGTAGTTAGATGGGGTTTGAGATCTAGTATCAGGGAGAATCATATTAGAGAATCAATAACAGAGAACATTGAATCATTCTACAAGGAAGTGGGATTGCAACATGCCATATATGATGTAACAAAGAAACTACTTAAATATGCGCATACATTAAAAAAAAAAAAAATAATAATAATAATAATAAAATAAATAAATAAAATAAATAAATAAATAAAGAAGAAGAATAACATACAACTAACAATCGATTGTCCCAATAGTAGCATTCATCATTTATCTGAGTGGTGAATACATTACATCCAGCTCAGGGCCTCTTTCTCAACATACAAGACTCAACAGAACATTACATAGGCTTATGGACTGACAGATATAGAGCAGTCTCATAGCTCTGCAACAACAATGGTAACAACAACAACAACCATTTCTGGTTCTCCTTTCTTCCTTTTGACTCGTCTTTGCATGCCAACCTAGACTGCCATTTCCTTATCAAGATCTCCACCTTCTCCCTTTCTCGGTTGTCTCCATTCCTCTATTGTCCTTTCTCTTTTCCCACTCGCTTGTATCTACTCCTTCCTGTCATTCCTCCACAAATGTCAGTCTTCCGCAAGTTCCTTCCTTTTTCTTGGTTGTTATTCCCACAACGCTCCAACGGCCATTTGTGCCACTTGTATCCATCCTTTTGACTTCTCTCCAAAACTTCTTAAATCCTCCAAAAATGAAGGCCCCAACAATAAACCATCATATAAGAAACTTGCATCATCATCTTATATATATAGGCATAACTTTATGTTCTAACTAAAAACTACCTTCCTCAAACCAATGAATGACATATGGTCGCTACAACATCTTTATGTACCATATATAATGTTACCTAAGTCCATATATAAATAAAAATACAACTTAAAACCATATAACTCCATTATAAATAATGTTGAGTGCATTCTTCTCTTTTCTATTTATGCGTGACTTTGCATATGAGAATGTTAGGCCCCTATACTACTAGTGTAACCCCTTATTGTTATTAGTACAACCCACTTATTGTATTGATGTACCCATGTAGTGCCCATATTGTTACTATTGTGCCCCATAGAAGCCCACTATTGTTTTATTGTGCCCTTAGATTATTATTGTTATGTCGGCTATAGATTATGTTATGAGCCCTTGGACTCCTATATATAGAAAGGAGGTCTTTTCATTGTATCATCCAAGAATTGTATTGTAATGTAAAGGAGGTTACCCCCTCGAAGAGGCTGAATTCTAAGGCGTTGATCTATCTTTTCTATCTTTTCTTGAGCTGGTTTCATAACATTTGGTATCAGAGCTTTGGATTCTAGGGTTTCGCTGCTCCAAACAGGTCATCGTGGCATTTGCGCTATAACTATTTTTCTGTGATGTTTCAAAAGTCGCAAAAAAACCCATTTGAGAAGAATTCGCGCTGAACCTTGGGTCTGAATTTCAGAGCTGTTTGCACGATATTTTCGGAGATATGATCTGAGGAAGGTGGTCTTTTTGCAGACTCCTGAATTACATTCAAAACAGGTGAACTGGGGAAAATCATCATAACTTTCTCTCTAGGGATCGGATTAAAATTTCGTAAGAAGGTACAGAAAGAGGACGGACTGTAGTTTCTTATATGCATTTTTTAGATCCAAAGGTTGAAACAGTGACTCGTGGCACGTCGTACAAGTTTGCTCTACTGAACTAGTCTATAATCAGGTCACTGTGGGAGATTTCGCATAAGTCTTCCTTGGAGAATCCAATTTGGATTAGACTGGTGGCATTGGAAAGAGGAATACTACAGGTCACAATTTCAGAACTTAAAGATCTGAAGGTATAGAGTTACATTCGTTCCAAGATCGAGCTCCTAAAATCAAGAAAAAGCAAGATGAGGAAGTTTGATGGCAAGGATCCAGTAAATTGGATACTTCAGATGGAGCAATATTTTGATCTACATGGTGTTCCAGTGTTACAAAAGGTATATATTGCATCTTCATATTTAGAACAAGATCAGTTTTTATGGTATAAAGGGCTTTGTTCTCGTAAACGACTTGTTACATGGTCAATTCTCACAGAGGAAATGATAACACATTATGAGGATACAAAGAGCAACACCTTCTTTAGAG